>JXTB01000510.1:122604-155448 GCA_002914805.1 Parasponia andersonii | reverse complement strand
CATCTGATATTTGGGGTGCTAATTCTAAACAAGATTATATAAGTGTAGTTGCCTATTATTGTGATGAAAAATGGATATTGCAAAAAATAATAATTGGTTTTAAAGTCGTTGATCAGAGGCATACTGCTGAAATTATCTGTGAAAGAATCTTAAATGTTATAGAAGAATATGGCATAGTAATCCGCATTATTTCTATTATTTTTGATAATGCTACATCCAATACAAAGATCATAAAATTACTTCAAAACTCGGTACGCTCATACGCGGGAGGAGTTTTATTACATCAACGTTGTGCATGCCATATAATCAATCACATCGTCAAATCAGGTACAGAAATACTATCTATTTATATTGAAAATGTTCAAAATGCTATTGCTTACATTCATGCTTCTAATCCTCGTATTGCTGAATTTAAAAAATATTGTAAAGCTGAAGGGTTACCTCCAAGAAAATTTCAACTTGATATGCCTGTAAGGTGGAATTCCACCTATTTGATGTTAAAAAATATAATAGCATATAAAAATGCTATTACTGTGTTTTACAATTCAATAACGGGTTCACTAAATTTAAAAGACGATGATTGGTTTATTTGTGAAAAATTTGTACAATTTTTAGAAGTTTTTTATGATGCATATCCTACTTTTCTAATTGTTTTACATCACATGTTTTTTATTGTGTTAATGTTTTCTAAAAAAAAATATGACCCTATATTTAGACCTATGATAATTAAAATGTAAGAAATTTATTTGAAATATTGGTCTGAAATTCCTTTATTATTTTCTTTTGCTTTTATTTTAGATTCTAGAGCTAAATTAAATGGTCTTTCTGCTATTATTGGTCACATTGGCGATGCTTTAGACTTAGAATTTACAATCCAATATACTAATGCTCGTGATAAGTTTTCTGAACTATTTAGTATATTTGAGGGTAAGTTTAGCAGTATGAATATGAGTCAATAAGAAATCCCACAACAAACCGAAGACCGATCAAAGAAGAAGTCTATCTGGTCCTATATTCATGGGCATGGGCGTGGCTCATCATCATCATCATCAAGTTCAAGTCAACAATATGGTATATTACCAACAACAACGAATCTGCCGCAATCCTCGGAGCTTAACCAATATCTTAAGCTAGATTCTGACATCGACTGTGAAGATGAAAACTTCAAAATTTTGGAATGGTGGCAAAAGTATCAAGGAAAATTTTCCGTGCTTTCATAATTAGCACGTGATATCTTAATTATTCTGGTGTCCACGGTTTCTTCGGAGTTTGCTTTTAGCACCATTGGGAAGATATTAGATAATTGAAGAACTTCGTCAACTCCTGAAATGATTGAAGTACTAACATGTGTTAAAAATTGGGAACAAGCGGAGAAATGAAATCAACATACTATTCACAATGAAGAATTGGCCGAAAACTTCAATAATTTGTACATGAACAACAATGATCAATTATGAATAATGAATTAATGATGAATTTGTTATTTTTCAAATATAATTAACTTTTTTTTTCATCAACTTAAGTTATGTGTTATTTTTTAATTTTTATCATAAAAATTGTAAAATTATTTGTGATAAAAGTTTATCATTTATATATAATTTATTTTTTTTAATTGTTCAAATTCATTAAAAAGTTTATATTAAAACTTTTCAAATAAAAAAGGCCAACATGAGGTAATTAGGTAAACAAAATTTTATCAATAAATTTGAATTTGTTATTTTTTAAATTTAATTTACTTTTTTTTATCAACTTATTACTTAAATTATGTATTATTTTTTAATTTTTATCATAAAACTTGTAAAATAATTTGTGATAAAATTTTTATCACATATTCATATATATAATTTTTTTAATTATTAAAATTCATAAAAAAAATACATCTAAAATATTTTTTAAAAAAAATTAAAATGCGGGCCGGCCGGGCCTGACTAGACCCAGCCCGGCGAAGTGGGCTCGCCTGGGCTATAAAGCCAGGTTAAATCTCCTCTTAATTCATAATTCATACGGCCATGCCAAATTTTCTCATCATTCATACGGGCCAATCCAGCTCGACCCGTCACTTAAAAATAGCCCGTCATGAACGGGCCGGCCCGCCCATTTTGACAGCATTAGTCTTCCCCCATAATGTAGTAGTAAAATACAATACAATACGATAGAAACATCGCGCATCGAAAAGCCCATATACTTAAACCCCAAAATCAAGCGAGTGTGTAGGGATCTTCTTCTCCACGCGGGGGAGGGACTGTGCAGCGGATTATCGAATTGGCATTTAATCCTTCCCATTCTTATTCCAGACGAGACGAAATGGTTTACATAACTTCCTGGGACGAGTTCGTTGACCGATCCGTACAACTCTTCCGTGCCGATCCCGAATCCGTCCGTACAATCTTCTTCTACCCCTTCTTTAGCCCTAGCCCTAATTTTTATTTTATTTTTTATATTTTTGGTTACCCAGAAATTCATCCCTTCCCCTGTTATCAGAATGTAATACCCAATTCTTGTTATTTATTAATTTATTTATTTTTCTAGTATTTATTATTTGGAATATTTGTGGATGTAGACTCGATATGTGATGAAATACAGACATTGCGATGGAAAGTTGGTTCTCAAGGTCACCGATAATCGCGAGGTACTAATAATAGTTATTCTTATGTATTTGTTTCTTTCGGTTTAGTCTTTGATCATTTGTTTAATTTATTGATGAAACACATTTGAATTTATCATTGTTTGTATTGGAATTAGTGAATTGTAGCAACTGGGTTTTAATCCAAATATTAATATTTCTATTCTAATCTTTATAGATGATTAAGAAAGCAGATATTACTTTTAAAAGGATTTTTCTTAGGGTTGGAGCTGGAGATGCTAATTTTTCAGTGCTCTTTTTGCATTTTAGTTGTTTGTCAATTGATATATTCTTATTTTGATACTGGGTCCTCTCGCTGAACCTTACATTCTCTTGTATGGATGCAAGAAACTCTTGCTTTATTATCCTAGCACAATTGCTAGGTAAGTACTAGGTTGATTCTAGGAGATATCGAACCCCAAACCCCATGGAAGCAAACCATGGGCTTTGGCCAATCAACCTACTCCTCATGGGTGTTTGCCAATTTTTTATGTAGCTGACTGCTGTCGGGGGTATAATATTGTCGTAAGCCTAGTGTGATCATGCATGGATTATCCAAAATCTTTTACCACAGCCATTATCTTTGTATTCTACTTGTTTCCTATGACGTGTATTTGTTTGCTAATAGGTCTTTATTGGCAAAGCTTAACCCTACAGGATGGTGAAAATTCCCAGTTTAACCTACTCATATCTTGATTTAGATGCTAAATGAGTTAAAGAAATGTTCCACAAACGGATTTTAGTTAAACAAATGCATTCTTGATTCACACTAAAACCTTTTTAAATTCCGACTCTTTCACCACTTAACAGTTAACGTTGATGGTACAACAATAAATTATGTCGGGTGTATTACATTTATAGATTACTTTATATCATTACCACGCTTCTTGCGAAGATCTGTGGAAGCTGATGAATTTGGGCTTCCGAGGATTGAGGTGCACCTCAGCAGTAGGAAGTTTCTTTACTGTTTTATTAGCATTTTTTTTTTATGAATATTAATTGGAAGAATACATATCTTGTCACAATTTTTTGTTTAGTTATCTAAATTTAATGAGTTCTGTATCTGGTTTCAAGTGGCACACTCAATGCTAGTACACCACTTTCCAGATATTTGGATATGTTCTAACCTCCTCTAGTATACTTTGTGTTTTCAGTAGTACTAACTGTCTAACGTGGATATCTTCATGTATTTCTCATCAATTGGCATGGAATATGTATTAGTATTGTATCGGTAAATTAGGCTCTCTTGGAAGCTGATCAAGTTTTGAGTACACCTTTCTTGCCTCTGTACTAACATTAATCTGATATCTGTGTGTCTTTGCACGGTTTTGTTTTCTGTTTCTCTTTTATGTATAATTGTCTTGGATCTTTGTGTTTGGATTCATTGCATGACATTTGATAATTCTTCCACTGCTACGTTGTACTGTAACATGTGCCAGTTCTCTTATTATCCTTCATTTCCTTATGGTGGATTATGTTAAAATGAGGGTAAATGGTAACAGGAATTGAAGCTCTACGTTATTTGTTATACTGCTTGTGTTTCATGCACTTGATAACAGTGAAACACCTCTAAATCTTAGGGCATATTGAGAACTCAAAGTTAAGTTTATGAAATGTATTTTTCCTTTGGATATAGAGACTAAGTTTGTCAAATGTATTTTTCCTCTGGATACCGAAACCTTGATTCAAACTTTTTCTTTTTCCTTCTTTCTTTTTAATTGTATAGATGCTTTGAACAATTTTCTTATGATTTCTATTTTCACTTTGTTGGAAAGAAATTATTACCGTGCGCATAATTGGATAGCTTGCGATGTGAGGAATATTAGCTTGTCTTTACTCATTGGATCATCCTTGTACTTTTTCAGTGTCTGAAGTTTAAGACGGACCAAGCGCAGGATGCTAAGAAGATGGAAAAGCTTAACAACGTGTTTTTCACTTTGATGGCTCGAGGTCCTGAAGGTAGCATCTTTTGTTTTATTTTAGTTGTTTCTTTACTCTGTAGTGCCTCTAACCATGTCAGATTTGTACCACTTTGTATTATTAGATTTTGTTTGACATCAGTAGGACACAAGGCAGCATGGCTTCCTGAAAATCCAAATACTAATGCTACATTTTTGCCAAATGAACTGTGTCTTTTTTGGAAATGAGCTGTTTAATATTGCCATTTAGTGAATGAATTGTGTGTTGGAACTATACTTGTACCCGAAGTAGCTATTCACAGTTGATTCAGTTCTAAACAGATTGTTCATCCTTGTTCTTTTCTTCTTGTACAGTGGATACATCAGAAGTTACTGGGAAAGAGCAGACAGATGCACAGCCGACCAAGAAAAGAAGGGGAAGAAAACAATAACTTTGTTAGCTAATAGAAAATAGTCCTTTGACAAATCTAGTCAACTCAGATTACTCTCCAAAAATTTTTGCAAGCCATTTTTGCAATGCCTTTTAGCAAGTCCTTGGGAGTTTTGAATTTCTAATGGTGGGCCTCAAAAAAGCTCTTCATTTGCAATTTTTCGGTCTTTGATTGCAGAGCATTTATACTCTCTACTGGGTTAAACTTTCGTAATTGTGCATCCGTCTTTTTTTGTTATTAAGAGTAATGAATCATTGCAAGGTTGATGCTCACGCGTCTATAATTCTATTACTTACCCCAATCAACACTTTCAGTAGCTCTGAAAGGTTTTCTCGAATATTAGCAACTCTTGTTTAGAATATAGTAATAACTATACAAAAGTGTTGGTGATTAGTGTCCGCATATTTCGACTCCCTCGCATTACTTATTAATATTTTATTTTCATGTGACGGTTTAGATTTTTTAACACTCGGTACTAGTATATATTAGCGAGAATTCAAAGCTCATACTCAAAAAATGACTTCAGAAAGTTGAATACTGTATATTGTAAATGACTTAAAAAATAATATATGTAGTATAAAAGAACGTAGATCTAAACATCAAAGTATGTGTTCCCCGAAACGAGTGGATGAGGTCCCAACCAACTGAACCCACCATCGTTCTCTGTGGTATGGGTCAGTGGAGCAGAGCAAAATGGAATCCATGCACAGTGTTCTTTTCTTTTTTTTTTTTTTTTGAGATTTCGATAAAGGGTAGACTGGTAGGGGACGTAATATTTTAGCAATCCAACATTTTTACATATTCCAGTAAATCGTGCCAATTCTTTTAGATTTCCCCCTTAAAAAGATAAAAATCCCTTAAAAATGAAATTCACAAGCTAGAGAACCCCCTTTGTTTTGGTGTGGTCTCCCAACTTTTTGCTCCATCAAAGGTTTCAGAGGCAAAATTCATGTTACTGCACGAGCTATCTTAATTTCAGTATAGCTTAAACCAAAACATAATGTTATGCCATGGCCGTACTGTCTTACCAGATCCCGAAGCACACCCTCTTTACTTTACTTTTCTCTACTTTACTTTATTGTGGAGCATTAAATGGGTAAAGTGTTTTTAGATCCATGTGCCATAAAAGCTCGTGAGGTTGTACCTTTTATTTTATTTATTTATTTTTTTGGGTTATTTGGCTAAGGAAGTTGATTAGAAAACAATGGCAACATGGGGTAAAAGAAATATATTCTTCTTTTCATCAATCAGATAAAGGCAGATTGTCACTGGGACAGAATGTTTTTGGTGTTTTGGAGGCTAAGGACAAACCGTGGTTGTTTTCTTTTATGAATAATAAGTTTTTGTTCCAAGGAGAGTGGGGCAGTCAGATTGCTTTCTCTCTATTTTTCTTTATTATTAAACACCCTTACTCATTCTCTCTCCAAAGTAGGCATTAATAATGAGACAGTAGTTTGATTTTCCAACAGATCATATATTTATAGCTTTTTTTTTTTTTTTTTGAGACGAACGAGGGAAATTAAATTAGAAAGGAAAAAAAAATGTACCAATTCGGAAGAGAGGAGGAATACAACTGAGCTCTCAAGAAGATAACTAAACATATAGTCATATAGTACGTGGACACGTAACGCTATAGCTAATTGCATAGCAGCATAGGTTAAAATCCTGTCCGGCAAGAAGAATGAGAGGTATAGTTCTTGGGAAAAATAAAGGATTGCTTTTTTAAAAGGAGGCTTTTGGGATTAGACAGCCCTTGCAAATATCTCAATTGCTAGTCTTTTCTATTGTAATTCCTTTTCTGAAAAGTTAAACAATAAAAGAAAAATAATAGAAAAAAGACAGTGGGATTGCTAAAAATGTTAATAATTTTGATTGCATTGTGTCATTGCTCAGTGATAATTAGTAAAAGGAAAAGGGGAAATTGTTTTCTTTTTTAACTTTTTAGGAAGGGAGAATGGATAGTTGAGAAAGATTAAAAGAGTTCATGCTTTCCTGGCTACACATTTTTGGATAAAATTCATACTTTAGCTTTCATAAAATGAAATTGTTCTCAAGCTTAAACGTTGTAAAGTATGGCATCCCTGCATTTTCATGAATGTAAATCATGCTTTAAAGCTCCTATTTTTTTTCTTTTTTCTTTTTCCCCTGTTGTTACTAATAATTGTGTTTTGATTCCTTCTTTTATTCCCTTCCCCCCCCCCCCCCCCCCCCCTTCCCTTCTTTTTTCTTTTTTTTCTTTTTCTCTTTTTTTTTTTTTTTTTTTTTTTTCCCGTTTTTTTTCATAAATTTTTTTTTTTTCTTTTTTTTTTTTCCCTCCCCCCCCCCCCCCCCCAATTTTTTTTTCTTTAGCTTTCCTTTATGTATGAGAAACTTAATGTACTTGCATTACTAATTAAACTATGGTAGAACTAATGCAGAGTTGATCCTCTTATACATTACAATTGTTCTAAGATCTTCGTAGTGAAATTTTAGTCTTTATATCGTATGTTCATCTCATCTACTTTAATAAGGGGCATCATGCCTTTATCCTCCACTCAAGACCATTATATTATGCCTTACTGAGTTTAATTTTTTTTTGGTCCACTCGTATGATTTTGTTTCCTAAAATGGGTATTTTCCATTTAAAAAATAACATGATCTACGTCATGTAGCACATGACATGACTATATAAGCAATTTTTATTCTTCCAACATACTGGAGGGGTCTATTTTTTTTTTTTTAAAAAAATGAAATCTATCTTAATTGAAATAGCAAGAAACTTCATTTTCTCATAAAATGCAATAAATAAACCTCCACTTCATGACTGTTACCTACAATAAAAATATAACAAGACCAATTAAAAAAAAATCCACTTCAAGATATATATATATATAGCTCCAAATTCTATCAAAAGCGTGAAGGTTATCTTGAAACTCAATTGGTGAAACATGTCGTTTTTATAACAAATCTTTGGCTTTCTTTATTTGGCCTGACTTGCTTATATAGAGAGTAATCAGAATCGAAGAGTAAATTAAATAGACTACAATAATCCACTTTTTAGAATAATGTTTTGTATGAAATATTTGCTTTACGTGCATGCACATATATGTGTAGTGTGTGTGTTTCAACTTGATGGGCCACTTCTGGAATAATCTTTCCAAATTGACAAGCAAGGCATGGGACATGCATGCTGACTCTAATTTATCTCTACCGGGAGATAAAATTTAATTTCCTTATTAATCAATCTGCCTACGTAAATTACGAATTAGGATTCTGATTCTGATTCTGATTTTTTTGTCTTTTCTTTTCTTTTTTTCCTTCCCCTTGTACTATTTGATGTAATTAAAATTAGCATAGAAAAAATCTTGGTTACTTTTAATTTTAGCCCCCCTTTTTTCTAATTTGCTATTAGTTGACAATGACTTAATATACGATACTAGAATTAGGACGGACAATTATGCAACTACCTAATTATTGATTGCAAATTTTTGTTTGCATCTACGCCAGAGTCCAAGGCTCCAAAAACCCAGAAAACATGCACAGCTTTGCCCAAGCTTTAAGTGGGTCCAATTAGGGAATTAGATATGACAATACAATAATATCCGATATATATTACATGCTTATTTTGCATAAATGCTCATCCAATAATTTTATCAGCTCTTACATGTAATGTAACATGTATGTGTATACATATATGTATGCTTATATAGACCAACCGTACAAGTAGTTCTACACGAGTGTAGCTTAAACACGCAATTCGAATATAAAAAAAAAGGCTTACACACGTAATGGATTTATACCCAAGTTACTCTCTCTACATTTGATAAGTGAAAACATTTTAAACACAATCTTTTTGTTTAATAAGATTCTCTATTTCAGTAATGGAAATCAAGTATCCAATTTTGCTTTTAAATTTCATGTCCAGTCAATAATTGGTTGCCACATCATTTTAAAGTTTTAAACAATATATTATAGTTAATAGACTTTGACTGGTTAATTTTTAAGTTTGTACACATGAAGCTTTTCTCTAATTTTTCAACATAAACTAATGGAGACTGAGTTTATTTATTTTAATATTTGGCGAATGTAACTCTATATAATAATTATAAAACAGTTGATGAACCAAAAATCTTACTCTAACTCAAGTTAGATCTCTTAGCACACAATTGGAAATTGTTGTATTTTTTTAGAGTTATTATTTGATTCTAAGAAGAGTGCTAAATGTGTTCTCTAAAGTCTAATCTCATTAATTAGCATGTATATTTCATTAAATAATTAAATAATGATTATACTGTAGATAAATGAGTAGTTCCTAGCTGATTCTGAGAGGGTGGTCATTGTTTATCAAAAAAAAGAAAAAGAGAGGGTGGTCATTGAATACTGTCAATTAACCTTAACTTGCATGAATCATAGTGGCATTGTCCTCCCCTTAAGCAGTGTGGGCTGATTTACTTTATTTTATTTCCTGCTAAATTTCCTAAGAGGACAACCATTAGTCAATTAGAGGGTCATTTTTTCGTAAGGTTATTTCGGTCATTCTACATGCCGTAGATGAAACTTCCGCTAGTTCTTGCCCAATTTTAGTTCCAATCCAAAATAAAATAATACACAATAATAATTTACAATCAATTCCTTCGCTTGCGAAAAACATAATTAGGTTTTAAAGCACCTGATTACGCCACACTTTAGAAAGGGAGATGGGAGTGCAAAGTCAACGGTACTGGGACCCATCGGGCCCCGCGCCATGTCAGTCGCCGAACTAACAGAGTTCACCCCCCCCGCCCCGGCGCACAATAGCAGTTTTGGGGCAGTCAAAAAATACGTTGGGGTACGTGTCAAGCTTTAAGGAGTAAATGTACACGTGGCGTTATATGATTGGACACTTTTGGCAACGGCTATATAGGATGCTCTCGAGTAGTGGTCTGAGACTTGTGGGCCCCACATTTGACGGATATTTTGATAAAACCCCGCAGACAAAGAGGGAAAATACTTCAAAGCGAAGTAAAAAACAAGTGCCTTATTGGTTTTGGTTAAGACACAGCTTTAGTCTTTGCATTATATTACTCTCTTTATTATTTATTTATTTTATTTTTTCTAGCAGAGTCTTTGCCATTTTATTATTATATTAAACTTCTTCTTTTTTTCAATTCTTTTTAATTGTCCACGACTTTGTTTTTGGGCTTTGCCATCACTGTTTCCCGTAGAAATATTCTTAATCATCAATTACTTTGACTTTGAATGCGTTCCGATTATGACAATCTTTAGTGATATCTATAAATAATTTGTGACCCTATTATATAATCAATTTCTTGGGATAGAAAATAAAAAAGAGAATAGATAACGTCAAATAAATAATTTTTTTCCTTCAATTTTCCGGTTCAATAACGTTCACTATTTTTTTGTTTTTAAAGATAGGTTTTCCTACGTTACCTTAAATGTAGAAAAGGAAGAATAAACAATTTGTGAAGTAGTGGAACTTAACTTATTCAATATTCGTCTCTCAATTCATTTTCAACTAATTAATTAATGACACAACACTTAAATTTTAAACTCCTAATTAGTTTTTTTTAACTTGTATTCTTATTTAAATTCTTATTGTTATGTTCTATCCATTCAGGTAGGCATAAATTAAGAGACTATCGGTAGACGATTTGAATTTGTAGCATACTATAACAAAGCTCAATAAATTGATGATGATTTTTTTTTTTAAAAGAAAAACATAGTTCATCGTATCAAAAAATATAGATGTCAAATTTAAGGCAAAATTATAGCATGAGTCCCAAATGTGTAAAAAAAAAAAAAAATAGATGTCAAAAACCAAAATCAGATTTAAGTAATCTTTTAGGGGCAAAAAAATAAGATCAGCCCTTATTATAACGAAATCAAACATATGGTTAAAAATTAGAAGCTCTAGTCTAGGATAAACACACCAAAGGGCAACGCGTCTTTTATGTCCAACCAATCTTATAACACATACTTTCTCAAAAAAAATTATAAAAGCAATAGAATAGTTTGAAGTAACGTAACATAAAAAAACATTTGACATACATAGATGTTATGGATACATAAATTGAACTTAGATAGAATCAAAATCCAGAGAGTTATGATGATGATGATGAGGTTAAGGACGTGGCAAAGCAGGAAAGAGTCACTCCGAATGGGGAATACAAATGTACGTAATGCAGAGGGGAGAGTGTTTCAAAGTTTAATCCAATCACCGCACGGTATGTATCTGGCAACTAGTAAAACTCAAGCTGCTCAGGCTCAGCTAAGGAGGGATTTCAATTTCAACTTTTTTTTTTAATAAAAAAATTTATAATTAAAATTTTTTTTTTTAAAAAAAAGTTGAATTGGGAGAAGAGAAAAAGAACAACAGAGGTCTTTGGTGGTCCCCACCTTCAAATCTGTGACATAAACGGCAGTTTCGTTCCATTTTTCTGGTCTGAGCTGAGCTGAGCTTCCCCCATCTCTCTCTCTCTCTCTCTCTCTCTCTCTCTCTCTCTCTCTCTCTTTTGCATCTTTGTTTTTTTTTTTTTTTTTTTTTTTTTTTTTAACAGAAACAAATGTATTTTTAAATAATATGTTTTTTTTAACAAAGAAAGAGAAAAAAAATAATAAGATGGGGAGTTTGTATTCTTATGGGTGTCAGGCTGTGTGAATTTTCCTCAAGCGAAGCAAAGTCTTCTCTTTCACACCTTTCAACCTCAAACCAAAAAAAAAAAAAAAAAAAAGAAAGAGCAAAGGGGAAGACGAATCTAGGGTTTGACAGCACCAAGTCCAACAAGGTCTGTTCTCTTCTCTTCTCTTCTCTTCTTTGGTGCTTTTCCTCTTCTTCCCTCGCTTTAAATTCAATTCATTTCTCTCTTCAAAATTTCTGATCTCCCTTCTGGGTTTTCCTCTCTTTCATCTCAATTTTCACAGAACCCCACCTATTCTTCTACGTCTTCTTAGTTTCACTCCCAATTCTAATTTTCATTAGCTCGACCCGAAAAAAAAATAGAGAAGAAAAGAAAGTTAATTTCATTTTTGGGCTCTTTTCTGTTAAGAATGGGGTTTTCTCTATCTGGGTCTTTTGGGTTGCTGAGCTTTTTATGATTGAAACAGCTATCTGGGTTTTCTTTCTTTATGGTTCGTTTTGGTTGGAATTATTGGGTTTGAGAAATTAGGGATTTTTCTTTCTTGGGGTTTTTTGTCTTCTTAATATGGAGGAAGTGGAAGAAGCTAATAAAGCAGCTGTAGAGAGCTGCCATAGAGTTTTGAGTCTTTTGTCTCAGCCCCAAGACCAAGTTCAGCGTAGGAATTTAGTGGTTGAGACTGGTGAAGCAGTGTTTAGGTTCAAGAGAGTTGTTTCTCTTCTTAATACTGGTTTAGGTCATGCCAGAGTCAGAAAGCTTAAGAAGCTTCCTATCCCTTTACCCCAAAGTATTCTCTTAGACAATCCTAACTGTAGAACAGACCGTCCATCCAAGACTTCTCACTTTCTTCAATCTAGCTTTCTTGAGAACCCACTTCAAGATATGGGTTCAAATGTTAAGAGTTCCTTATGCCTGGGGAACCCATCTTTGGAGCTGAGCTCTAGTGGGAAAACCCCAATCCAACTTGCCCAACAAGCAACTCCTGCGGCGCACTATCGCCTTCTTCAACATCAGCAGCAGCAACAACAACAACAACAGCAACAACAGAAGCTATTGTTTCAGCAGCAAATGAAACACCAAGCCGAAATGATGTTCCGAAAGAGCAATAGTGGGATAAGCCTGAATTTTGATAGTTCTAGCTGCACACCAACAATGTCAACATCCAATAGGTCCTTCATTTCTTCCTTGAGCATGGATGGAAGTGTGGCTAATTTGGATGGAAATGCCTTCCATTTGATTGGTGCACCTCGGTCTTCGGATCAGAATTCGCAGCACAAGAGGAAATGTTCTGTAAGAGGAGATGATGGCAGTGTGAAATGTGGTAGCTCTGGTAGATGCCACTGCTCAAAGAAAAGGTTGGATTCTGCTCCTTGTATTCAAATTTGGTGTACTTGTACTTGTTATTAATTAATTGCACACAGATATATCTCTTTATTTATTTGTTTGTTTTTCTCTCTTTTTGTTACATTTTGTTTTCTCTGTTGGCAGGAAACATAGGGTCAAACGATCAATCAAGGTGCCTGCTATTAGTAACAAGCTTGCAGATATACCTCCTGATGATTATTCATGGAGGAAGTACGGCCAGAAGCCAATCAAGGGTTCTCCTCATCCTAGGTACAATTATTATCTGCATTCTTTTGAATGTGAACTAGATTTCTTTGAAGCTTAATAGGTGTTACCGTATTTGAGATCTCCATGCATTTAGAAATGAGGGGCTTTCAATCTGTGTGTTTTCTTGTGTGATGGGCAACTGAACTCCTTCCATGTAAAGTAGTATAGATAACATATCTTTTTTTTTTTTTTTTTGGAATCAGTATAGTTAACATATCTTGCTCTGCTGTTTATTTATTGTTTGGATTTTGATTTTTCCGTTGTTTGTTAATTGTCTTTTGATTGTCTCATGGCAAGAATTTCAGTTTTATGGTTATACTGTGCTAATAGTGTCAATTCGAGCACGACTATTCTTTGTTTGTATTCTGCACTAGCCCTCACTCAAAACATACATGTCCTCTCTGTGTAGATTCAGTCTGGTACCTTAGACAATGACATAGATGGAGAGAACGTTCTTGTTTTAGGCGGTGGAGATTTCCACTCATGCTCATTTGTTGCTTGAAAGAAGATGGTAGAGAATAGAGAATGAATGCTTGTTTAATTTAATGTAAACGTACGGAACTACAATTTTTTAAATTTTATTGTTATTCTCTCCTAGCTTCTTAGCTGTATGATTCAGCGTCGGGACATATATTTGTTGCAATATTACTTTTGTTTTAATTATTAACAATCCTCTGTTGTAAAACTCTGAATTTCAACTCATTACTTCGTTTGCAAAATTGTTCAGGGGATACTACAAATGTAGCAGCATGAGGGGTTGTCCGGCAAGGAAGCATGTCGAGAGGTGCTTGGAAGACTCTTCCATGCTCATTGTCACCTATGAAGGTGAACATAACCACCCCAGGATACAATCTCAGCCTGCAAACACCTGACTTGTTACTTAGGGCTTCTCCATGATCAAGGCCAACTAAT
Organism: Parasponia andersonii; assembly: GCA_002914805.1. Taxonomy (NCBI): domain Eukaryota; kingdom Viridiplantae; phylum Streptophyta; class Magnoliopsida; order Rosales; family Cannabaceae; genus Trema; species Trema andersonii. The sequence continues at coordinate 141,338 of JXTB01000510.1, read as the reverse complement.
ACATATGAATGAAAAGCTGTCAGTGAATTGTGATTGGCTTGAGGTGCTCCTGTACATATTTTGCATGGTTCAAGCATGGGATATATAGGCGGAGCATGTTGTTTTTCTTTTTTTTTTTTGTGGCTTTGAGGAATTGGCTCTTCAAGCCTTCTAGGTTTCTTTGGCCATTTTGAAAAAGAAGACAGCTTTGGGGCCCTGTGGTAAGTGAAAAATTCCCTGTAGAATTGGGTGGTGTAAAATTAATTGTAAGAACTCATTCCATCACTTCATCAAAGCAATGCTTTAGTTTTCAGTGAAATGCCTTTCGTTTTGGTAAAGTTTTAGTTTTCAAATGACCGTGTTGCCAAGGTTTTCTTCTATGGTAGGCTTCAACTCCTTGTCAGATTGTGACACGAGTTTAGTTTATTCAGTGGGGTTCATCCCATTTTGAATTTCTTCCTAGGAGTTTAGGTGCAGAAGCATATCTCCAAATCTCAATTCATAGTAAAAAAGTAAAAGTAAAAAAGGAAAAACATTACTTTTGAATATCATTGTTACTTGGTTTCTGATACTACCCTCGTAAAGTAAAATTCATTTAAAAGAAAGGATGCAAAGGTTGAATTTGAAAAAAATGAGCCGTTGCAAGAAAAATTATGGTAAGTCTAAGAAAATGAGAAAAATGGTATTAGCTTATGTTATTGGTTTCTTCAGTAGGTAAACGGTGTGATTTAAGTGTCTCCTTCAGGATTTGGACTTTCATACGTGCGTGAGCTGTACTGGCTAATGACTATTAATGTCGAAGCATGTTGAATTGGCCGAGTAGAATTTTATGTTTGCAAGTCAAATGGCATTAAATATTTCCTTGTTTCTCACATTTCTATTGATTCTTTCATTGTATAAAGTGAAAGATTTATCAGTTTCATTAATGAAGGTTGGTAAAGAAAAATCTTTGGCAAGTCCAGCCAGTAGAGCCCTTTTTCAGTAGCCAGAACCCTCTATTTTTTAATTTTTTTAAAAAATAATAATAACCTTCTTTTGCATGAGATATTCTACTTGTCAAAGTCACAAAAAAGAGTCTTCTCAAACAAGAGAGAGCTAATGAGGGGACCAAGACCAACCATATACGCATAACTGCATAAGCAATCATCCACAAACCTTTTGATATGATATTATTCCTCCATTGAGTCCTAGAATTATTCTTTAAGGTCCAATTTCCATCTTTGTCTCTTAAATTCTCGGTCCTCTCTATGGTCTAATTGGTGGACGTTTTTATTCTTAAAGTCATGGACTAATTATTTAACCTATTTACTTAAATAAGGAATTGTAGAAAATTCCTTTCTTAGGTTGTTGAGAATTTGCATTTTCAAGTACTGAAAAGTGCGTTTTTGAGTACATTTTTCTAACATTCTAGGTGTGAAAACAAGTGGGTTTCTATCCTTTTCATTAACCCATCGGATGGAGTAATCTCTCTCTCATGAAATCAATTAGGAGTTAAGGTTTAGAAAAAAGAACCAAATTGTTATAAAGACAGATTTTGAAGTCAATTACGTGAAATGGCAGCCATAATGGCCACCAAAAGGTTTGAATAAGGTTAGGCTCAAAAGTTTCAAAAAGAGTAATTATGGTTGCTGCAACATTTTCTAAACCTCTGTTTAAAACAAAGTTAATAGTGTAATACTACCCGATAATGGGCTAATTATCATTGTTAGTTGTGGCATTAGGAACGCCCAATTAGGGTTATCCACGTAATACATGATGAAACAAAAGAATATCTCAATTTTTACTCGGTTCTAACAAGCAACGTTTCTTAGTCTTTCAGTGCCAGGTTTCCCAAGACTAATACTTGGATTTTATTTGTGATTATTCATACTCTTCTCGCATTAATGATTTTTTTTCCTTTCGAATTTTGATTAAAAATGTCATAGTATCTTGCCCCACAGTCTACACCACCACATTAATACATCTGATAATGTTTTGTGAAATTGGACTAATGAACAATGAAATGACGCAAGCTCATTGAAGGACTGAACCAAACAACCTTCAAGCCCAAATTCATAGTTGGGTAGACCCATTAGGAAGGAATCAGACTGCGCCCATGACACGTGACACTTAGCACTTTCCGACAGCATTTTAAGATATATACCAATGTTTTATATTCTTAGATATTTACCACATTTTAGAATTGAATGTCTATGTTATTTTATTTTAGGGAAAGAAATATATATACTATTATAAATAAGCTATGCCTTTTAAACAACCTATTCAATTGGAAAAGGTTATTTTAATCATATAGCTCATCGTCTAAAATAAATTAGCTAAATCATGTATCATTCTATTAGCTTTCTGATGCACATAATTAACTAAAAAAATGACAATAAGTTAAATAAATCCAACAGTATCATTGTCGATGGCATCTGACTCTAAAGATTGGAGACGCAGAACAACGTCCTAGGCCTATAAGATAACATTCCCACATCACTCCGTCACCTTGATAATGTCATCTGATTTCTTTCCTTACGTTGTCTTATAATATAGCATTCCCACGTTGTTAACCAACCTCCCTCACCTTAGAGCATCTCTGATTGATACGTTAAATGTCTGTGTTAATACTATATTTTAGTATTTTAGGGTGAAAAATAGCTCTCTAATGGTATATTATATTTGGTATAATTTTTAGCATATAACATTTATTGTGCTAAATATAGCATAAAGTATAACATATGCTAAATTTTAGTATGTATTATTATTTTCAATATTATCACTGTTTTATATATAATTATCAAAATTCAACGTATGTATTTATTTTTTTATTAAATTTTATTTACAAGTTTATTCTTACTAAATTACAATCAATTATAATTAGTAGGAGAATATTTTTTTTATTTACAAATTTTTTGCAATGACTAATTTATTCATTTATATAGAACATGAGTACTTCTAAATTGGTAGATAAAGTTAATCTTTATGATTAGTAATTAAATGATAAAATAATAAGAGTATATAGTAGAAAAATATATATTTTATATATGAAGTTAATGTTTAAAATACAAACTTACATTTCTTTTAGCATATATGCATTGTAGCAAAATTCAAAAGTGCATGCTAAATTTAGCATTGGTCATACCATTTTTTAGCATAATGCATTAGAGATAGTCTTAGGAGAGAGAACATTTTCTAACTTCTTTTCTTATTAATTGTAACATCTACATTTAAATTAAATCTACATTCATGATTCACATGCTATTGCTATATATTGGTGTTCTTCACTTAGGCTATGTTTGGTAGGAAGGAAAAGGGAGAGGAAGGAAAAAATTTGATAGAAAAGTGGAGAAAATTAAAAATTTAGGTTGTTGGGTAAGAGGGAAAAGAGAAGGGAAAGGGAAAGGGAGAACAAAGTGAAAAAAAAAATGCTAAGATTCACATAAATTTTTTTCACTCGAAAGTGGAGAGAAAATAGTAAGAAAAATGTATTGTTGGTGTATTGGTAAATTAAATTACAAAACTATTTTTGTACTTAACTTTAAATAATAGTAATATTAGAGGTAAAGTTGTCATTTTAAATTAAACTGACTTTCTTTCCTTCCTACGTACTAAATAACTATGAAGGAAAAATATTTTCCTTTCCATCCTATACATTTTTTTGTCCTCCTATTTTTTCCTTTCCTCATTCTTTCCTCTCTACTAAACATAGCATTAAGCAACAAAATGACCGAAGATAAACGTTACCAATTTCTATATTTTTTTTTAAAAAAAAAAGAGTTTCTGTATTGTCCTTCACTTAAACAAATTTAAATTAAATAAAGTGTTATTGCTACTAGTTTATTCTTTTTTTTTTCACGAGGGAAAAATAAGATTCAAATTTAGGACCTCTATTTCAAAAAAAAAAAATATGATTACTGCCAAGGTTTTTTTAAATGGAACCTACGGAAAAACACTTAGAATTCCATAAAAATAGAAAACTAAGTGGTCCCCTAAAAATTTATTAAATAGAAAGAAAAATGAAAGTACAAAGTAGCAGAGCACCAACTATCCCCAGAAAGAGGACAAAGAAAGAAACAAAAGAAGAAGCTCTAAGATGAGCCATATAGCTTTGCTTAAACAAAACTATTGTCTTAACCTCCCAATAATGTCTCAGTAAAAATTTTTTTTTATATAAAACCCAGTGAAAAAAACCATAAAAAAGAGAAAGAGCACACCGTTTTACAAAATAGACTGCTAACAGAAATGAAAATTATATCGAAGACAATCCTTTTTAATCTTCTCATCAATAAAAGGCGGAGCAGAATGCCACCAAGTCTGAACTTGAATGCTCGTAGCTCTAGAAGCCAAAATGTCCGCAATAGTATTCCTCTCTTGGTATATATGAGAAATATAAAAATTTATTTGAAAGATAAATTGAAGATACTGCATCCAAAAAGGTTTCTAGCGCCAAGGGATAGACAGAGAACGAGTTCTTAAAGCTAATACCAGATAAGTAGAATCACTCTCCAACTAAATATTCCTCAAACTAAAATTTCAAGCATAAAAAATAACATACACAGTCACAACCAATTCTGCTTCAAAGGCATATGGTTTCCCTAAAGGAATGCAAAACCACCTTTGAAGAAACCCTTTGAAGTTCGGAAAATATCACCACATCTTGCAAAACCCAGAGAACCATAAGCTGAACATCTGCATTATCTTTTAACTAACTTGAAGGGCGAAGTTGTCAACGTACTTCAATAATTCTAGGAGCCTTAGGAGGCTTAAGATCAACATGAAGACAATTCAAGATAGCTAATTCCTCTACCATATTATGCATTATACCCGATCCTATTAGATTGGACTTATTAAATGCACGCCAAACCCCAAATGATAGCAGAATGAATGTTAGGTTTTTCATTGTCAAAAATGAACTTATTATGAGATCTCCATATAATCCAGACAGCAAAAACAATTGCAGATCTCCAAAGTTGAGAAATGTGGCTACTAAAAGTAGCTTCTAAAGCATCCAGCTAAAGATCAATAATTGAGCCATCCAGACGTATACGTCGCATGAAGGTAGAAGAGACAGCATCCCAAATACTACGAGCAAAAGAGTAGGAAGTAAATAGATGATCTGTAGTTTCCTCATGCTCAAAACAAAAATGACAACAGGGGGACATTATAAAGCCTATTTGCATGAGGTTCATCTCTGTTGGAAGTTTATCTTGCATTAATCTTCAAAAAAATATAGACTGAGACAGAGAAATGAAACTAGCCCAGAACTTATCACCCCATATTTCTTTAATGAAAAGACCAGCCAAGGACAAATAAGCATCTGCACAAGTAATTCAACCTAAAGGGGAATTGCGCCATATAAAAGTATCATTATCACAAAAAGTAATATTCCTAATCTCCTTAGTAAGTTGTGGAAAGTTATTTATTAAAGAGTATAGTAAAGAGTAAACTGCATTAGTAGACACATCCCTAATGATAGAATCAAAAGTAGACTTCAGAATAGCATCATAATCAATCACGTCAACTAAAGGAGAAGTAAGCTAGTTATTTGTCCATAAATGGACCTTAGAATTAATACCTGGTGCCTATATCAACTCATCAATAACTGGTTGAATAAAAGGCTTTAAACCATATCAAATAGAAGATTTCTAAAACCTGCGAATAGAGAAACCAATGAGAAAAAATGACCACGTAAAAACTTAAAGACAAAAAAATCCTCAGTCAACAAACTCCAAGAGAGTTTCTTTAAAAGTGCAAAGTTGAGAAGACGAGAATCTCGAAGACCAAGGCCGCCTTTTTTTTTTGTGGCTGAAGATAATGACAGGTTTAGTTTCTTTGATTGAGCCAGACCACAAAAAATTCCTTATCGCAGAAATCAAATCCTTCTAAAGACTAATTGGCTAATGATATACCTAAAAAGAATAAGAAAGATATCCCATAATAACCAAATTAACCAAGCTTACTCTACTTGTCATTGATAGACTCATACCTTTCCAGTATTCAAAGTTATTCTATATCTTATCCAGAATTGGTTGAAAGTGAGCCATCTTGGGGGAGTCGACAAACAAGGAAATACCAAGGTAGGTTAAAGTGGAACCAATTTGAGAAAGATATTCAGAGACTCTTGCTGGAGAAATTGCATTGCCAAAATAGATGAAAGATTTGTTGTAATTAACCTGTTGTTCCGACAAATCTTCATAACGTCTAAGGGCATTAAGAATAATATTGATATTGGACCTTGAAGCTCGTGTAAATAAAAGCACATTATCTGCAAAGAGATAATAAGTAGCCTTGTCATGTCTTGCAGAAATCATTGGGACCAGCTTAGCATTTTCAATCAATCGTGTAAGGTACTGATTCAAGAAATCTTCCACAAGAACAAATAGAAGCGACGATAGAGGATCACCTTGGCGAACTCATCTAAAATAAGAAAAATACCTATAAGGAGAACCATTAATCAAAATAGAAAGGCGAGCCAAATGAAATATCATTTCAATCCACACGACAAAATTGTCTCCAAAGTCGAAACATGATAAAACAACCTTAATGAAACCCCATCGCATAGTATCAAAAGCCTTCCTGAGATCCAACTTCATTGCCAAATTGCCTCTATAACTATCTTTATGAGGACAATTATAACATTCTGAAGCTCCAATAATACAATCCTAAATGTTCCTACCAGGGACAAAACTAAACTAATGGGGAGAAATGATATAAGAGCAAACACAGCCCAAACGATCAGCTATGATTTTCATAATCAGCTTGTAAAGAAATTTACCTAAAACAATCAGTCGGTACTAATCACTAGTAAGATCATTATCCATTTTAGGAATTAACATCAAAAAATTAGAATTAAGACCAGGTGTTTAAGTTACTATAAAGGGAGAAGTGTTGGACAGCTGAAACTATATCTGAACTCACAATATCCTAACAGTGACGGAAAAACTTGCCAGAATAACCATCAGGATATGGGGCACTAGAGGCATCCATGTCAAAAATGGTCAGCCGAATTTCCTCTTCAGTAGGAATACGACATAGCTCCACATTATTTGAAAGTGTAACCTGATTTGGAATAATATCCTAAATGACAGAGTAATCAAGAACTCTATTACAGGGTTCGATGAACAAAATCTTGTAGAATTGCTGGATATGAGTGGAGATTAAATTTATATCATCCAAAACATCATCCCCAATATGTATATGACTCAAAACATTTGTAGTACGTTTGTGTTTCGCCATATTATGGAAAAAGGAGGAGTTTCTGTCCCCCTCTTTTAGCCACTTGATTCTGCTTTGCTCATGAAGATAAATTTCTTCTTTGGACACTTTTTTGGGACAAGAAAGTGTCCAAAGAGGAGAGAGCTTCAATTTCTTGAAAAAGAAGTGAGTCAGTAGAATCCTCGGTAGCAAGCTGTTCTTGAATAAATAAGACTTTGCAGCAGCCTTAGAAATATTAAGTTTAAGACCACTGAAAACTTGCCAATTTCATAACTTTAATTCACATTTTAGGTCCTTGACTTTCTTGACCAAAATAAAACTTGGAGAACCAAAATATGGACGAGACCAAACCGAAGTAATTAGGTCTTTAAAAAAAGAGAAAGCCATATTCTCTTATAGAGAAAAGGTTTTGGACCTGATGCGACATTTGTTGAAGAAGACAATAATAAAAGATGATGGTCATAATGCAAACGAGACAAACAAATACTTGAGACCTGATTCCACTGATTCAGAAAATTTTGGCTATAAAATGCTCTGTCCAACCGAGACATAATGATTCTACCATTCCGATTATCCCTCCAAGTGTAAAAAGGATCCTGAGAGTCAATATCTAATAAGTTATAAAGAATAATACGAAAATCCTCATAAGATCTCACGAAAATCCTCACAAGATCTTCTCTTAAAGAATGCGTCTCATAAGTATCTATGACCGCATTAAAATCACTAACAACCAATCATGGATTAACAGTACGCAAAGAAGATAAAGAATTGGCAAAAGTTAAATATAAACCAAATATAAATTTTTATATTTAAATAATAAATAAAGGAAGACCACGGGTATGCAGAAATGAAAGAGGGCAAACTAAAGAATTCATTTATATATATATATATATATATATATATATAAATGGATAGACTTATGAAAATTAAAAGACTTAACAGTATTGTAATAACAACCCTTAAAAGTGGCCGAGGCCCTGATTTTGACACCAAATTATAAAAAATCGAACTCAAAACTTAGAGAACCGAAATGAAAATGCAGTCAAAATGGACTCAAGTCACACAAGTGATCGAATGTGAATAACAAAACAAAATAAAAACATTTGATGTTTAACTCAGCGAGGACAGAAGGTGACGTCGTTGTCGTTCATGCTCGTGCTCATGCAGCTGGGTACTACATTGTAATTTTTTTTTTAATTTCTTTTAAAGAATGGGATCCGTACAATACAATACGTAAATAAAAGAGAGCGGTCAACTCAGTTGGGAAAGTAGCGTTAACCAGTTTATGGTTTATGGTAGTAGGTTTCTCATTTCTCACTGTCAGAACTCAGAACCAAACCAAATCAAATCAAAACAGCCACCTGGCCTGCAGCTTTGCCTATCTGAGCTGCCACAAGCCACGCTGGGTAATTAAAAAAATTAATTAATTAAAGTTTTGTTATTAGGTGGAAAAAAAAATTGAAATAGTCAAATGGTCAAAGCAAGAAGCCCAAAGGCCAAAATCCTCTTAATTCCCCGGTCAGTCTCACGTCCCTGGCGGGCGCCGCATTTGCACAGTTTCTTTCAAAATAAGAAAAAGTACCAACCAAACGCGGCTAGGACCGGAATACAAAATAAATAAATAAATAATAATAATAATCACGAGTTAAAAATCTATAATGTAATTTCTCAACATAAACGTGAAAATATAATTGGTCTTTTTAGAAAGTCACATCATTGGAAATATTTTGTCCATATTCTAAAAAATTACTCATGCAAGGTATTACCAAATAGTCTTACCGAAAATCATATACTTTAGAAGAAGACTAACGACTCACATGACTTTCCAATCGTGTAAACTCTCGTTGGAGATCAAAATTAGAGAATCAAAATATAAAAGTTAACCCAAACTAGCATTGCCTTTGCTTTGCTTAATCACAAGTTTGATTTGGTCCAATCACGCGATCTAGACTTGCACCGGTCTAAATAAAATTAAGTATTTCTTATAGTTCAAAACGCTCATGTATATTATTGATTTGGGCTTTTGAAGTAAAAGCATATATAGCAATTGAGTTTATGGCTCAGATGGTCCTTGAATTATCCAATTTGCGGTAATTTAGTTTTCAAAGTTTCAATTATGAAAATTAAATTCTTAAATTCTCTGATCTGTAGTAATCTGGTCACTGTATTGTTTAAATTAAGAGTGGCAATTTGGGTTACAACACGATGACATGTCTCCATTTTTTACTGATTATGGTTGAAGAAAAAGAGTAAAGGTCAAAATCAGGTCGACCCACCTGCCACGATGAAAGAAAAGGATCGGATTTAGGTCGGTCCACTTGATCCATTTGATCCGCCAAAAAATATATACATAATTAAATTATAAAAATATATTTTTTAATTTATTTATGGTTATTATTATAGATATATTTAATTTGTACAATGTAAATATTTAGGATTATAAATTATTAGTTATATTTATAAATTACTTATTATTTATTTGTTTTGAAATGAGACAATAATAGATTTAAAAAAAGAAAATATAAGTAAAAAAATATAGGTCATAGCGTGATGATGGGTCAAAATCGGATTGTAGGTTAAATGTTATTCACCAAAGCAGGTTGCACGGGTTGAGTTCGGATCAACCTATTTTATGTGCGGGACGGGATAATGTTGATACTTTTTTGGCATGTCAGGTCACGAGTCAGATTTGGATTGACATAATTTATATGTATATTATACTTTAACTTGACACGAACTCAATCCACCGACACAAATTGCCACCTCTAATCTAAATTACAGTTTGCTGTTAAATTTCTGACTAAAAACACACATGAGGAATATGTTGTAGCATTTGAAAAGAGTATTTAACAGTGTTCGAGTTCGGATACTGTATTCTGATTAATTAAGAAGACTTGTGATTAATTAAAGTAAAGTAGAGAACAATTGAGATTACAAAGAATGCATAGGTATAAAAATTATCACAACACTGTCTATGTGTCGAAGTCCCGATGGACAGTCGATATAGAAAACGACACTTCCCACAGTGTCCTTGCCATATTAGTGGTTACAGGGATAACATACTTACAATAGTGATAATGATAATAGCGTAATAATAATGTAAGTGCTATCACAACATTAACCTTAAGTATTGAAGTCCCAATAGGTAGTCATAATAAAGAACGACACTTTCCACAACATTCCTGTACGTAGGCGGTTCCAAAGATAACTAGTTTATGGATCGACAATAATATAATAATGGGCTAATAATAAAAGGATCTAGTTAATGGAGACAAATAAACCGATTACAATGTTAAATAGAGGTTAGATATAAAAAATAAAAAGGGTTAGAGACAATAATAATAATAACAATAACGACAATAATAATAATAGAAAAAATAGGTGAGGGATTATGAAGGAACACAAAATCCCGAAATATGCCACAAGTCAAGCACGGAGTTCGAGAAGAGTAGCTCAGGGCCCACAAATCATTAAAATGCGAGGGTTATAAGCTGCATGTAAAGAGACTTGTAAAACAAGTTAGTAGAAAAGACAATGTAAAAATAATAGGATAACAAAAAATGACATAAAAATAATTATCTGGTAAGAAAGTGACATAAAATAATTATTAGGCCTAGAATATTCGAATAAATAAATGTGAGCCTAGGAAATAATTATACACAAAATTACCTAAGTCCACTTTAGAGAAATACCAATGCTAGACAACTTATTGAACAAGCTTTAAGCATGCATAAACACATATATACGTAAAAAGGATAAAAAGGGTACGGGTGAAAATAGTAAAACGATGATAGAGATGTAAAGCTAATGAAAGAGATGTGAGAATATGAGATAACAATGGCCAAGAATTAGCTACGAATTGAACAATAGATGAAGTGGTAACTATGCACATGCAAATAAAGTCAAACAAAGTGCCATGCACTTATACAACATATATGGGGCGCATACAAGACCTAGTCCAAAATGATAAGGAAAAAGTGGTGATGAAACGTAAAGGCTAATTATTAAAAAGATATGAACCCATGTATAGATGCATGGAAATGGGCTTAGATAAAGGCTGGAAGCGTTTCACAGTCATTGAGCTTTCCCGTATATTCTTCGGAACCTGTTGAATGATCCGGTATGTAGGCACCTTCTTGATTCCCAACAAGAGATGAGTGGATGATCCTGAAAGCGCTCTTCCTTCTCCTTTGACTATACGTCTATGACCATGGGTATCTCTCTCTCGGGGACTATGAATGACATGAGATTTCTCCTATGGCAGCTTGGTTTTCTCGCACTCTCTCTTTTTCTCTCTGTCACACGTTAGGCATAATTACTGTGCATGGGTGGTGTGTAGAACTCTTAGAAAGGCTTAGGAGATCTTTTCTATTAAGTATTAAAGAGATGTAAACGCTAATAGGCTTATTGGACTCAACTGACTATTCAATTAGTTATTGGGCTATATGTGAGCTAAACAGAGGACCTTATGGATCCAAATAGTCTAAGCTCTAATGGACCAACTATCTACAATTATAATTAACTCTTAATTAAGACTGAGCCTTGTTCATTAATATTGGGGCACTCTACTATAGGCCCAATATTGCACTCTTAGACTAAATGTCATATATTTTATGTGAAGCTAATTAACACTTTAATTAACTTGATCCATTTAGCATATACTATACCTACAAATATACCCCTGATGTAATGCCATATTAGTGAGGTGAAATTACCGTATTATCTCTCTAGTACACATTTAGCTTTGAGTTATCATTTTTCATCTAATAGATAATAATTGACTACGGTGTTTGTAACTGTACATATAAACAAAGTTAAATTTACAAAGTGAATACCTGGTGCCTAGTTTTTTATTATCCGAGTCCTTGAAAAAACTCAAAGTGACATTGTATGCATTGTGTCCAAATCATAAAGGGCGTTCTTATCAATTCACAAATTTTATCTTCCAAAATACCGGAGTTCGAATCATGTAATCGGAACTAGTATTTTAATAAATCAAAAAGATAAAACTCATAAAAGCAAGTCTGACAATCACTAGGATTAAGGTAATCTTGCAATAGTACTGGATTAGTGAAAGATAGAATATTGAGTTACGACACGTAACCTCAAATTATATTTTAATTTGGGATATAACGTACTAGGGTTTCTATCCGAAGTTAGAAACTTCAATGATTATAGACTTCATCAATCCCATTGAAGTAGACAACACTACATTCTATGGCAAAATAAAGTATTCCATCTTTATTTCTAGAATGTGAACTTTTAATTTAGACATAATGAAATAAAGAATTTAGTCTTCTACATATGAACACTTCACATGAGCAATTCTTTATTACTCATTATTAGTCATGGAAACTTTTAGATATTTGCATAATAGAAAACATAAAAATTACATGTATATAATTGAGACATAATATGGAATTTATTGACAACAAATAGATAACACTTAAATCTAATAAACATTATTTAGAATGCCAAATAAAGAAATTGCTTTCTAAGGCATATTTCCAACATGGGGATATTTTGAAAATAAAATTAAGTCTCCAGTATTTTAAATAAATTGCTAGGGAGGAAAACAATATTTTAGAAGGAATGTAGTCCCCAGTAATTTGAATAACTATTAGGGAGAGGTAAACTCAGTCTTTAGCATTTTGTAAAATATGTTGGCAACCTCTTTGAATTTTTCAACAAGGGTGGAGAGGGAATGATGCCAAAAACTGACTAATTATGCTTGAAAAATATTTGCGCAAAAATTAGTCATACTTATGATATTTTTCAAGATGTATCCGAGAATAAGAGATTTAATTCTCTGAAATCATAGGGTTTTGAAAAGATGTTTCAGAAGGTAGAGAACATCCAGAAATTACTGCAAGTATATATGAGAAAATATGCCACTCATGGAAAAAGAAGAACCAATAGTTTATGGCGGGATACTTATCAGGGAAGAAGCGATAAAGTTTTAAAATAGCTACATAGAAAAAGTATGAAAATCATCATGCAGACTAGCTTATAGCTAGGAGTGAGAAAACCATTTACACGCAAGAAATTTAGGAAGTATAAGCTTCAAAAGTATGTAAAAGAGTACTCATCAGTTTGTCATGATGAGATTTTAGAATAGCTGCATGAGAGATATATGAAAAATCATGTAGGGAATTCCACATATGAGCGTGAGAATATAAATTACATACAGAGACTCAAAAAGTGAGATTTAAAAGCATATAGACAAATACTCATCGGGTTTACATGATGAAGTTTTGGCCTCCGTACAGAAAAATGTGTAATATTTTGCAGAAAAACTACATGTAATGACAGAATCTTGGGCATGTAGAAAAGTACTTATCGTAAAGGCGATGATAAAGTTTTGACATCTACATAGAAAAGTGTGTAAAGCTATGCAGGAAAGACTACATGTAAGAACAGAAGCTTGAACATGTAGAAAAGTACTTATCATATAGGTAGCGATAAGGTTTTGATATCTGCATGGATATATATTAAAATTATGCACGGAGAGCTATATGTAAAGACTCAGAAATGTGAGACTGAAAGGCATATGGAAAAATACTCATCGGCTTTGCACGATAAGGTCTTGACATCTACGTAGAAAAAATGTGTAAAGCTATGCAAGAAAGACAACATGTAAGAACATAAGCTTGAATATGTAGAAAAGTACTTATCGTAGAAGCGACGATAAGGTTTTGAGAGGTGATACAGAGCATGAATGAGAATACTATCCATATATTTGAGCAATAAGTATAGCTCGGATGGCCATACTTGGGTGGAATTAAGTGTTACCCTTATGGAGGAGATAGGCTTTTGGTAGAAACTGCGCCAATTTAGCTGCTTTACGGTCAACCGAATAGCGGAGAATTTGCTGCGACCCCCAGGACTAAGGCTAGCTGCGTAGTATAAGTACAACGTCCTGCACACTCACTTGCTATTTAAATTACAAAGCGTCATCCTAGGTAAGATAATGGGTGCGACTGCACAACTATTTTTCGACAAGATATAGCTCCTCTTGCGTTGGAGAAAAATGCAGATATGGAAGATCTGGCATTTCGTCCGACGGTATTGCGACAAACCACTTTTAGGATGACTAACCAGCGACAGGGGGACCTACTCTTGGGATCATACTTAGCTACCTTAATTTTCCTGGCCATGATAACGTCTCGAAGTTTTTCCTGAGGACTACCCAAGACTTTTAGTTTTGGAGATATTTTATCCTTTTTGTCTTTTTCAGCGCTTTTATTATTTATTTCTTTACCTAACTCTTTCCCATTCCCCTTTTGAAACTGATGGTTTTATCTTTCTGGCCTTTTTCAATGGCTTTTATCCTCACAAATCTCATACTTTTTACGACGACTTTTACAAGTATCTCAGAACATAAAGTACCCAAAATAGTACCCAGAAATCACTTCAGAAAGATTTGAAAATAGCTGGTTTTGAAAATATGAGCGTACTGATCTCAGTTCTGAAAATAGAGAAGCTTCTTATTTTGATAGAGTTTTGTAAAAGGATTTGTCAAAAGGAGGATAGATATTTTGACAAAAACTCTAAAGTGTTCGAAAAATAATACTGAGAATCAGTTATTTGAAACTGCTGGTTTTTAAGAAAATAGGATAAAACTCTGGGAAAATAAAGATGTCAATGAGCAAATATATATGAGAGAAAAGTGCCCATTATGGAATAAAAAGTAGAGTGTGAAAGCAATTTTGTTTGCACATGTGAAAACGATAGTCCCTAGTATAGGGTTATCCGTAGCAGTCCTTAGTTTATCAAGTATAGTATTTCTTGATAAATTTTAAATTAGTGGGTAGAGAGAGAGTTTACCAGTGTCAATCTCTTGGAGGATACAGTACCCTCTGGGCTTGACGTCAGCGATTTGATATGGGCCTTCCCAATTTGGAGTGAATTTCGTGATGTGTAATCCCTTCATAATGTGATCAGCGGCTTTTAGCATCAACTCTCCTCCTAAAAAGAGCAAGGTCTTATTAGCCGATTATAAGCCTAAGCTAATTTCCTTTGATAAGATAATACCCCTTGTTGAACTTGATCTTGTCGGTCTTCAAGGACTTCGAGATCGAATTCTCAGGTGCTTTCGATGGCATTTGAGGAGACTGCCAATTTTGCAGAGGGTACAAAGAGTTCCACGGGCTAAACAGCTTCAGCTCCATACACCATAGAAAATGGCGTCTGTTTGGTTGTGGCATTTTTAGAAACCATATAGGCCTAGGGTGCTGAGGGTAAGCACTTATCTCATTGAATAAACTTGGCATCGATCATTCGCTTGATAATGGCTACCAAGGTTTTATTGAAGGCCTCAATCGCACCATTGCCTTGGGGATAATATTGTGTAGAATATCCATGGAAAATATGATATTTTTCTATTAGGGATTGAAAGGATTGTCTTGTGAAGGGTGTCCCATTGTCTGATATTATTCTACAGGGTATCCTAAAACGACAAATGATGTATTCCCTCACAAAGTTAGTGGTAGTTTCAGATGTGGCTCTTTTGAGGACAATTGCCTCAGACCACTTAGTGAAATTTTCTGTAGCTGCCAGAATCCAAATTTTTCCTCTAGCAGGAGGAGATATAGGCCCAGTGAGATTAATGGACCAAATGTGAAATGGCCACAGTGAATGGACGCTTCCCAATTCGACAGTGGGGGTATGGATAAGATTAGCATGCTTTTGGTAGGTGTCACATTTTCTGACAAATTCCATGGCATCCTTCTCCATAGTTGGCCAATAATAACCGATAATGAGCAGTTGTTCGAAGAGATGACGACCTTTCATATGTCCGTTGGAGTCTCTAGTGTGGATCTCTCTGAGAGCTATGCCAATTTCAGTTGGCCCTAAGTATTTTAGGGCTTTCCTTGGAAGCTATATCTGAACAGGTAAACCAGTATGAATAAATATTTTCTCAATTTTCTATATGACTAGAATAGTCGAGGGGTCATCATCTGGCATTTGACTAGAGTTGAGAAAGTTGATATAGATTTTTTTTTCTCTCATCTTACACTTCTGTGTAACAACTTTCTTTATGGTCAATTGTAAGTTGGTACTGTTAGCAATTCTTTTGTAATTCATCAACTTAGTCTTTGAGATTAGGCCAGTAGTAACCTGACCTCTGAACTCAACGGCCAAGTGATGGACCTTCCAGACCACAAGCCTTATTATGGATTTCTTAGAGGATTGTTTCACTGAGCTTCATATTAATGCACTTGGCTATGACACTACTGGACAACCTTCGATAAGGATGGTCGTTGATCACAATGTATGACTTGGTCTCTTTGAGGCTCTAGACATTGGGCTTTTCTATCCTTTCTTTGATAGGATAGATCTAATCACTTAGAGATGGTGCCACTGAAGGAATGGGTTCCACCTTAGTCACCAAAGGGATTTGAATGAGATTTTCTTTGGTTCGGGTAATCTTGAGTACCAAAGTCACGAGAGCGTCAGCATACTTATTTTGTGACTAGGGGATGTACTACATTTCATAATTGGCGAAGCTGTGGAGTTTCTTTCGAATTTCTTTTCGATATTTGAGTAGAGCATATTCTTTGACTCCGAATTCTCAATCTAATTGCTTGATGATCAAATTAGAATCCCTATAGATTCTTAATTTAGAGATCTTTATATCATTGGCCAAATCTAAGACAATAACCAAAGCCCTATACTCGGCTTCATTGTTGGAGTATGGGAAGTCTAATTTGACGACTTTCTTGAAAATTTCTCCATGATTATTAGTGAGTACAATCCCAGCACTCTCTTCGCTGTGAATCGAGGCACCGTCGAAGTATAATGTCCATTCATCTTCTCTATCTTCTACTGAGAGCACTTCCTTATTAAGAGTGTGTTTGGTGTATTTGAGTAATTCAGCTAGGGCTTGACTCTTGATTGCTTTTGATTTTTCCTCTGATATGTTGAGCTCACTAAGTATGACATCCATTTAGCATATTGCTCGTTAAGAATAGACTTCTGGAGGAGAAACTTAATCGGGTCAGAGTTGGTGATCACCTTCACTTTATGAGTGAGCATGTAGTGTCGAAGTTTTGTATTGCATAGGCAAGTACAACACAAAGTTTATCATTGAAGGAATAATTTTTCTCTGGACCCTTGAGCAGTCGACTAAGATAGTAGATTGGTTTCTCTTGCCCATTAGATTCTTATGTTATGAGTACTCCAACTGCTTCGTCAGAGGTAGAAAAATAGAGAAGCAATTCTTTTTATGCAGACAGAGTGATCATGACTTGTGGTGAGTGAGGATTTTATTGATTTCATTGAGCGCATGCTTAAGCTTTGGTTCCCACTTGAATTCTACCTACTTCTTGGTGAGTTGGTGTAGAGGCTTGATGATAGTAGCTAAGGTAGGAATAAATCTTCAGAGATAAGAAATCTTCCTAATAAACTAACTTAACTGCTTGAGATCTTGGGGCCGAGACATGTTGACTATATCTTTGGTCTTATCATTGTTAATTTTGATACCTTATTTGTACACTAAAAAGCCAAGAAACTTGCCATTAGAGACACCAAATGCACATTTTATCGAGTTCATTTTGAGGTTATATTGTCGACAGCATATAAATACTTTTCTTTAGTGGTCGAGGTACATCTCTCGTTTATGGGACTTGACTATAAGATCGTCGACATAGTCCTCGATATAATCGTAAATTATATCATAGAATATGGCAGTCATAGCTTATTGATATGTGGTGCCAACATTCTTGAGGCTGAATGGTATGACAACATACTAAATATTTCTGAAAAGAGTACAAAACGCCTTCTTGATCACATTTTTTGGACCCATCTTATTTAATTATAGCCACTGAACCCATCCATAAAATAGAACATTTCGGGATTGGCCGTGGCATCTATGAGCATGTCGAGGTTTGGAAGTGGAAAGTCATCCTTCGAGCATACTTTATTTAGATCACGAAAGTCTATGCAGATTCAGATTTGGAAATTCTTCTTTTTAACAGGAACAATATTGGCTAACCAAATAGCATGTACACAAGGTCGGATGAATCCTGCATCAAAGAGCTTCTAGACTTCGTTTTGAATTTGGAGCTGGATATGAGTGCTAAAATTTCTGGCTGCTTGCTTAACAAGTTTAATAGTGAGGTTCCTGGCATATCTTCGTAAGACCAAGCGAAGACATCGGGTATTCTTTAAGGAGTGGGAGTAAAGCAGCTCAGAATTCAGTGTCCAAATTAGCAGAGATGAAAGTTGGCTTTTCTTCTCCTTCGATACCCAAATTGATCTTTTTTAATCCATCTTACGGGTGTGAAGGCGTGTCTTGTAATTTTTCAGGTGTGAGGGGAATTGTCTCTATCTCTTCGGCATATTCTGTTTGAGAACTCGCGAAGCCATTGCTGACCTTGCCACATCTTCAGAAAGTGTATGCTATTTAACCGTCGGGAAGGGTGTCTTTTCAGATTAAAACTATTTTGGGAGTGACTGGAACTATCTCCATATCCTCAGGAGATGTATTGGCTGCATTACCCAGTTTGATGCCATGAGGCCTTGTAGCATTGACATTTTTGGCGAGATCCTCATAT
>JXTB01000510.1:0-121862 GCA_002914805.1 Parasponia andersonii | reverse complement strand
TCCATTCATCTTCTCTATCTTCTACTGAGAGCACTTCCTCATTAAGAGTGTGTTTGGTGTATTTGAGTAATTCAGCTAGGGCTTGACTCTTGATTGCTTTTGATTTTTCCTCTGATATGTTGATCTCGCTAAGCATGACATCCATTTAGCATATCGCTCATTAAGAATAGGCTTCTGGAGGAGAAACTTAATCGGGTCAGAGTTGGTGATCACTTTCACTTTATGAGTGAGCATGTAGTGTCAAAGTTTTGTATTGCATAGGCTAGTACAACACAAAGTTTATCATTGAAGGGATAATTTTTCTCTGGACCCTTGAGCAGTCGACTAAGATAGTAGATTGGTTTCTCTTGCCCATTAGATTCTTGTGTTATGAGTACTCCAACTGCTTTGTCAGAGGTAGAAAAATAGAGAAGCAATTCTTTTCATGCAGATAGAGTGATCATGACTTGTGGGTGAGTGAGGATTTTATTGATTTCATTGAGCGCATACTCAAGCTTTGGTTCCCACTTGAATTCTACCTACTTCTTGGTGAGTTGGTGCAGAGGCTTGATGATGGTAGCTAAGGCAGGAATAAATCTTCGAAGATAACAAATCTTCCTAATAAACTACCTTAACTGCTTGAGGTCTTGGGGCCGAGACATGTTGACTATATCTTTGTCTTATCATCGTTAATTTCGATACCTTATTTGTACACTAAAAAGCCAAGAAACTTGCCATTGGAGACACCAAATGCACATTTTATCGAGTTCATTTTGAGGTTATATTGTCGATAGCATTGAAATACTTTTCTTAAGTGGTCGAGGTACATCTCTCGTCTATGGGACTTGACTATAAGATCGTCGACATAGTCCTCGATATAATCGTGAATTATATCATAGAATATGGCAGTCATAGCTCATTGATACGTGGCGCCAACATTCTTGAGGCTGAATGGTATGACAACATGCTAAATATTTCTGAAAAGAGTACAAAACGCCTTCTTGATCACATTTTTTGGACCCATCTTGATTTAATTATAGCCACTGAACCCATCCATAAAATAGAACATTTCGGGATTAGCCGTGGCATCTATGAGCATATCGAGGTTCAGGAGTGGAAAGTCATCCTTTGAGCATACTTTATTCAGATCACGAAAGTCTATGCAGATTCAGATTTGGAAATTCTTCTTTTTAACGGGAACAATATTGGCTAACCAAATAACATGTATGCAAGGTCGGATGAATCCTGCATCAAAGAGCTTCTGGACTTCGTTTTGAATTTGGAGCTGGATATGAGTGCTGAAATTTCTGGCTGCTTGCTTAACAAGTTTAATAGTGAGGTTGCTGGCATATCTTCGTAAGACCAAGAGAAGACATCGCGGTATTCTTTAAGGAGTGGGAGTAAAGCAGCTCAGAATTCAGTGTCCAAATTAGCAGAGATGAAACTTGGCTTTTCTTCTTCTTCGATACCCAAATTGATCTTTTTTAATCCATCTTGCGGGTCTGAAGGCGTGTCTTGTAACTTTTTAGGTGCGAGGGGAATTGTCTCTATCTCTTCGGCATATTCTGTTTGAGAACTCGCGAGGCCATTGCTGACCTTGCCACATCTTCAGAAATTGTATGCAGTTTAACCGTCGGGAACGGTGTCTTTTCGGATTAAAACTATTTTGGGAGTGACCGGATCTATCTCCATATCCTCAGGAGATGTATTGGCTGCATTACCCAGTTTGATGCCATGAGGCCTTGTAGCATTGACATTTTTGGCGAGATCCTCATATAGGGTAGATTCTACCAAGAAAATTTCTTCTTTCGTGAAAGGAGACCTAGTACCTAGAATCATGATTTCCTTTTTACCTTTGATGGCTTTCATTCACTGGTGGAGGGTAGAGGGACCACATGATGTTGATGAAGCCAAGGTTTTTTAATCAAGATGTGAAAAAGGCATATCAATGACATGAAATTTAGTGGATTCTCTGATAAAACCAATTTGTAAATATATATTGACACAGTCTTTGGTGTTAAAAGTGTCAGAAGCAAAAGTCACCAAGGGTATTGTTTAAAGAACTAACTTGTCTTCAAGCATACCAGCAGTTTTGAAAGTACTCCATGGCATAAGGTTGGTGGAAGAGCTATTGCCGATGAAAGCACGCTTAAGAAGCAACTCATTCACTTTGGCTTCTATATAGAGTGGTTTGTTGTAGAATAGATTTGGGGCTTATGCATCTTTTGTAGAGAAATTGGTTGTGTCTTCACTTTTATTGGCAATTCGCTTTACTGCGTGGTTAACGGCGCAACATTGCGAACCGAATTTTTGAGAAATCTTGAATAAAGCAGAAGTGGCTTCTCGTTGCACCTTGTCGTTGAACTCGAGAGTGTCAAAAAGATTTTTGAACACTTAAGAGTTTGTGAGGTTATGCATCATGTTATTTATTTCTTGTTCTTTGGAGGAACTTTCTTAGGCCAGATATGACTTCGAGCACTCTTCAGTAATGCACATCCTTACTTGGCTACCTTTGTGTCTTAGAAAGGAGTTGACTTCTACTCTTTGTTGTTGGTTATCATGCAGTATTTCATCTCTTCGATCTTTGATTAGATAATGCCTTCTGACTTTGTAACACTCAGAAATAGGATGGCCAATTCTGTGGTGGAACAGGCAGAATCATGGGTTTGCTAATTGTTTTGGCGTCGACAGCCTGGTTTTGTGTCGACAGATTAAATCTCCATCTTCTATCCAGACTTAGACAAGTATGTCAATTTGCTCGTTGATGAACGGGATCGCCAGAGGGATTTCTTAGTCTCTTCTTGGTGGTCGGTGTTAGTCAATCATAGCTATGTCTTATAAGGCATAGCTTTAGTTGCATCTTATGAAGGCATCATCTGAATAGGAGTTGGCATATATATCTGTGACATAGAAGCCTCTGTGTTGTTGACTCAAAACATCAAGTTAGTGAAATTGGTGATGACATGATTTTCAATGTGGATTTGGTAAGGCGTCAACATCCCATTAATGCAGATGCGAATGAGTCCTCTTTCAGACACCATCTCTCTATAATCGAGAGCAATTATTTTGAATGTCCATATAAAGTGAGAAAGATACTCATTTTCTCACTGCTTCATAGTAACGAGGTCAGCTAACTCCAGGTTGTATTCAGCTACAAAGAATTTAGTGTAGAAAACTGTTACTAATTCTTTTCAAGTGGTAATACTGCTAGTAAGTAGGTTGATGAATCACGAATAAGCTCTCTCAGTAAGAAACTTAGAGAATTCTCTCAAACGGAGCTTATGGTCAGAGGCATAAACCCCAAAATCATCAAGGAAGTTGATGACATGTTCTCTAGCATTGCCACTTTTGCTATTAAACTTTTTGAATGAAGGGCTGACATAGTCCTTTGGATATAGCTTTGAAGTAATTTAAGTAGGGAATGGAGGTCGGAATTTTGTAGCCACCATATTTCTGTAGGTTCTTTCATCTTAATGCTTAAACATTTCTTGCAATTACTCCTTGGTGATAAAATTTAGTGAAGAGGCGTTGCCAGTATCCCTTGGTATGATAATGGCAACATTGGCAATATTTCTACTAACTCCGAGTAGATTTTAGTTCGTTGTAACATGCAGAACGCCACTTGGGTTAAGGGTCAAGGTAGAAGATCCTACTTCATTTGATCTTCTTTCTCCAGTTAATCATTGTAAGATTTGGGCATGAGATACTTGTATATCTCCTTGAGATCGTTGAGTGAATTGGCCAAGCTATTGACTGCATTAACTAACTCAATATTAGAGAGTTCTTGTTGTTGTTACGATTGAGGATTTTATTGTTGACTATCTATTTTGAAAAACAAAGATGGAACTTTAATAATAATATTGCTGGAATAGAATTTCAACAATAAGAAAGGGAATATTTAGGAAGTGGGATTTCAACAATAAGAAATGGAGTATTTAGGAATGGAATATCAACAAAAGAAAGAGAATGTTTAGGAATAGACTTTGACAATAAGAAATTCTAGGAGAAAGTGGTGGCCATGTTTCGAGAAGCGAAACAGGCAGAATTATGGTGTAAAGGAATAACAGTACACCGGATAGAGTAATGGTACACCGTCAAGTGGGCAGAGTAACAGTATACCGGACAAAGTAATAGTATACCGTCAAGTGTGAAAACGGGCAAAGTAACGGTACACCACTAGATGTTGAGAAATAAAATGGACAGTGTAACGGTATACCACCGAATGTAAAATGGGTAAAGTAACGGTACACTACCGGACGGAATGTTTAAGGTAACAAGATGCACTTACGGATCTTAGGAATCCCAAAGAAACATCAATTTTCCTTTGGCTACTCCCCAGTGGAGTCGCCTTTTAATGTTCGAGATCGGATCTTGTATTTTGATTAATTAAGAAGACCTGTGATTAATTAAAGAAAAGTAGAGAACAATTGAGATTAAGGTTAGATTACAAAGAATGCATAGATATAAAAGTTATCACAATATTTTCTACGTGTCGAAGTCCCGATGAGCGGTCGATATAGAAAACGACACTTTCTACAGTGCCCTTGGTACATTAGCAGTTGCAGAAATAACGTACTTACAATATAGTGATAATAATAATGACGTAATAATAACTAAATACTATCACAATACTGACACTACATATCGAAGTCCCGATAGGCGGTCACAATAAAGAACGACACTTCTCACGGCGTCCCTATATGTAGGCAGTTACAAGGATAACTAGTTTATAGATCGAAAATAATACAATAATGGGATAATAACAAAGGGATCTAGTTGATGGAGGCGAATAAACCGACTATAATGTCAACTAGAGGTTAGATACAAAAAATAAAAGAGGTTAGAGACAATAATAATAATAATAATAATAATAACAATAATGACAATAATAATAACAGAAATAATAAGTGAGGGATTATGAGGGAATATAAAATCTTGAACTGCACCACAGGTCAAGCACGGAGTTCGAGAAGAGTAGCTTGAGACCTACAAAACACAAAAGTCCAAGGGTTATAAGCTCCATACAAAGAGACTTGTAAAACAAGTTAGTAGAAGAGGCAATGTAAAATTAACCTGATAATAAAAAAATGATCTAAAAATAATTATCTGGTAAGAAAGTGACATAAAATAATTATTAGGCTTAAGATATGCGAATAAATAAATGTAGCTCTAGAAAATAGATATAAACAAAATTACCTAAGTCCATGTTAGAGAAATACCAATGCTAGACAGCTTATTGAACAAGCTTTAAGCATGCAGGAACACATATATACGTATAAAGGATAAAAAGCGGTACGGGTGAAAACAGTAAAGTGATGATGGAGATGTAAAGCTAATGAAAGAGATGTGCGAATATGAGATAACAATGGTCAAGAATTAGATATGAATTGAACAATAGGTAAAGTGGTAACTATGCACATGCAAATAAAGTCAAACAACGTACCATACACTTAAAACACATATATGAAGACCTGGTCCAAAATGATAAGGACAAAGTAGTGATAAAACATAAAGGCCAATTATTAAACAGATATAAACCCATGTATAGATGCCTGGAAATGGACTTAGAAATTAAGGCCTCAAGATAGATAAGATATGGTGGTGATGAGGGTATTAGGAATATTAGGCACGGGTGGAAAAGAAAACAAAAGAAATGATGATGGTGGTGGTGTGGCTTCGGATGAGTCTGAGAAAAAGAGAGAAAGGAAGAGAGAGAGAGAGAGAGAGAGAGAGGGCACGATTGAGAGAAAGAGAGCCGGTATCTTATTTAGTTTTTTTATTTTATTTTTAAAGCTAATCAATCCCCCCGCAAAATGGAGGTTTGAACCCTTATTTATAGGCAATGAGTTGCCTTGTATTACAAGAGGATTCAAGCCTTAATCCCTAAGCTTGATGTCTCTAGCATGTTCCAGAAATTACAAGTAGCTGGCCGTGTACTTGCTTTGCAAGTTCTTGAGTTGTAAGTTACAAATTGGAGAGTTTTAGAGAACTCTAGAAACAAGAGATGTATTATGCTCAACGTTAGATAGCTTGTAGACAAGAGAAATGGTCCAAAACGTCTCGTAGCACAGCCCAAACGACATGTAGTTTCGGGCTTTAGGTGGAGAGGTCTCGGATGACCTGTGGTCTAGGCCACACTACACGTTGCTTTCCTTGGTCCCGTGTCGCCTTGCTTGAACTACACGTAGTTTAAGGAACTTAGCTTAACCTTGTTAATTTTTATGTTTAACTAATACTAATCTTCAACTTAAGGTTAATCCCAAAAATTAGGAATATCCCAAAACAAACAGAAAATAAACTGAATAAAAGGATTTAGAGATGATGAAAATTGTATTTTTTTAGAGTTCTTAGAGTTGCAAATTTGGAGAAATTTTTTATGTCATTGTTCATTTTTATACTTGAAATTCTTAAATTATTTTTTAAAAACACTTTCATGTACTACCATGTGTATTTCTGATAAAAAAGTTTAATAACATGTTACAATTTAGACAGTCCAAAAACCAAAAATTCATAGACTTAATCGCTATAATTGAAACTTTTTAAAAACTAAATTGAAACATATTGGATACTTTAGATACTTTAGGGACCATTGTCGTTAACCCTTAGCAATTTTATATATAATAGTTGGGGTTATTTTGAATGTAATTAAAAAAAAAAAGGAAAAGATTTGTACTTTTCTACAATAGCACATTATACAGGAACTAGTTTCCGGGTGTATAATATATTTTCTCCAATTCAGTTTTACATCTAAAATTTTACTTTTCTTTCAAATTTAGTTTTCTAATTATTTATTATGTAGCCTGATTTTATTTTTATTTAGTTAATGTATTTAACCAATTTTCAATAAATGACCAATTAAATTAAGATAGTGATGAATTGTAATATTTTTTAGAAAATTTGCAATGTCATGAGCGTGTGCATGTTTCTATGTACGTACTTTTAAATTAGTTGTATTATACACGTACAAAAGTTTATGATTTTTCACTGAATTTAAGAAAAAAATTTTGAAGTATTTTTCATTTTTTTTAAAAAATCCAAAATTCCAAATTATACTCGTCGTTTTAATTCAGATATTTTCCTACCTATGAATAAAAAGTAGTAAAATTATTTGCCCGTCCGTGTGACCATGATACACATTTTTTTGGATATACATATGTAATAATAATCATGATCAAATGTAAGACTAACATTACATGTGGCATAACTTCCTTGTTTCTCACCCTGAGACGCGTTGAAGGTTAATCACTAATTAATGTCGTGATACACATTTTCATTCTGAATCTTCTAGATCACCGCATAATCTCTTCCTTTCCCCCCCCCCCCCCCTTTTGGAGGGGGCTGATGTAGGATTCTAAATATTGACCATAAGAAATAAAAAACACTTTTCTTGATCTACTTTTGTTAATCTGAGACAAGTTTCAATCATAACATTTAATATGCAAAATCTAATCTCAGGTTAAACGATTTAATTAAAGAATACAAAATTGAACAATAGAACTTCTATTTCATGTACAAAAAGAGCAAAATAAAACAAATAAATAAATAAATAATCACATCAAAAAATTTTAAAAAAATTAAAGAAAGAAAAATAAAAAAAGAGCAGAGTCCAAATTTGATCTTATTAAACAGACTTCAACATAAAAAAAATAAAAAAAAGACAAAATTCCAAAACTATCGTCGTTTTTACCAGGTGTTGCTGATCTCACCACCACACCTTTTTATAGATTTTATTATCCTCTTTTTAAGGTTCCTTTTTTCCAAAAATTTCATTGATTAAATGCATGTATTTATTTCGGCACCCTAGCAAAATAACAACTTTATGCTTAAAGATTCTACTACCTAATTGTCAGATTTCATAGCGCAAAATACTCTCAAGTCTTATCTTATCAAAGACGATATTTGCCATTATACCATAATAGGTTCTCATTTTAATTACATATCTCCTTTTTATTTATTTTTTCCCATAAAATATTTGTAATACTTGAAATAATGCTAAAACAAAATAGAATCAAGCGTTACTTAAGAACAAGACCAGAATTAATGAATAATTAAGCAAAAGATAAGATTGAACTCGAACTAAACATATATTCCATTACCCCAAAAAAAAAAAAACTAGACATATATTCATCAAATCTATAAAAAGATTTCAACGAGTTGAGACCGAGTCACAGTCGGTAAAACTCGGGCCTAAGACCCAATCAAAAAAGACAAACAGGGCTCTCAACTTTTAACCCCGCCATGGCTTTGCATACAAAGCTGTACATAACTAGTAATTAAAGCTGCCGCCGTGGGGTAAAAATGGAATTTCAGAGCTTCAAAAAATAAATAAATAAAAAAAAGAAAGACCATCAACACGGCCTCTCGTCTGTGTATTTCCCCGGGAAATCACCATTTCCGGCGACTCAGAACAGCGGCGCCGGCAGATTCAGATCGAACAAGAAGGGCTTCTTCTCCTTACCCATCTTCTTCTCCTGCTCGCTCACCACCACGTCCACATTCTCAAGCTTGTACCCTTTGTACTCCGATCTCGGCGGCGCAACCGCCGGAGCCATGCCGGAAAGGTACACCGGCTGCCTCCAGTACTGCATACAGTCTCCGACCACCAACGACTGAGGCGGAGCCGCCGCCGCCACGTGGGCCCCGGCGAGGCCGAAGTTGGTCTTAGCCTTGGGGCCGCGGAGGCTCCGGGCGGCCTCGTCGTAGGCGCGCGCGGCCTCCTCCGCCGTGTCGAAGGTGCCGAGCCACTTGCGCGTCTTCTTCCATGGATCGCGAATCTCGGCGGCGAACCGGCCCCACGGGCGCTTCCGGACGCCCCTGAAGTGGGACTCCTTCACCGGCACTCGAAACTGCGGCGGTTCCTTCGAAGGAGCCGGCGCCGGCGACGGGGGTACGGGCGAGACGGGGACGAGGGAGAGTGAGGTCTCGCGATGGTGAAGTGTGTCAGCAGCCATGGGGTCTGGTAAACGCTGATATTAAATATATGTGTTATGCGGACAGAGAGAGTAGGCTAAGGAGAGAAGTTTAGGGTTTTTTGAGGTTATATATAGGGGAGGAGACAGTCTGGGTTAATACCGACAGCTTTTGGGGATTTTGGATTTTCTTTTCATAAAATGTTATGTTTAATGATAAAAATAATATTTTTAATTTTTTTTTTGTATTTCATTTTTGAATAATGACGAGACTACCCTTTGTGTGGAAACTAGGTTTTTCTTTTTATATTTTACAGTCAAACCAAAAACATGCCATGATTTTAATTTTGTAGAGCAAAGATATTTATTTAATTAACCACTTAAATTTAAACGATAAAATTAGAAATAGTTGCGCTTGATTTTATCCTTCCCACTTATATCTTCTACTTTGGAGCCTCCTTTAATTTTCGCTTTGATTAATTTCTTAAAAAAACTAAGTTATACGTTAAAATTCATTTTGCTCTTGATTTTGAACTTTATCGAGTTGTTTGCAAACGAGATCGACGGTGCAAAATTTCGTTCGAACACTATCGAATTGGTAGAATGCCAAAGCAATGCTAGGTTGATAAGGATGAACAATACCAAGCTGGCGTTCGGAATTCACCCTCCTGTATAGATTATTTGGAAAAATATTTCAACTAAATGACATACTTCTTAAGATTCAATATAAAATAATCCTTCTAAGTTATAACTCCACCAAGTTCAACCATCGATACTACTAAAAGAAAACCACACTTTTTTTTTTCCATATTCAAGAAAAATGTTGATAATGTTTTGTTTTGCTATAATAGTTTAAGATGCTCTTTTTGAAAAAAAATAAAAATATATGAGTTAGTTGGATACTAATATCTTGAAGGTAAGATTGTCATTTAGGAAAAAAAAAAAAGTCAAGAATTTGACTAAAAAAGAAGAGAGTTACTTTTTTCTTGTTTTATAAAATAAATGAGATATTTTTTGGTTTTATGAGAATACTAGATTAAGCATGATATTTATCTAAAACATAGGTGTATTTTTGGATTATCCACACTCTTTAATTGATATTGGAGCATCACCATTCAGGCAACAATTTATTTTATTAAAGAGTAAAACTGTATTTTAATGTAATTTTATCGTAGCACACCATGAAATTAAAGATGAAATGTAATTCAAAATAAAATGTTATCAAATGAGTACTTTAATAGGCATGCTAAATCCACTTTCTTTTCTCCATTTCTTTTCTAGTCTCCTGTCTCACGGTTTGTACATGAATTTTACTAGAATATCTTGCATTCAATAAGGGATGATCACATAAACACCAACTATTATGGCTCAATACCATATTTAATCCTCAGCATTCTCATAAAACCTAAAAATATCTCATTTGTTAAACTTGAAATTAGAAATATATAAAGTACCCCAATACATATTTCAAAAACCTATTATCACACACTCATTCATAATCTAATTAGTTTTTTCTTTTTCAAGATAAAAATTAAAGGAAACGAAACTTTTTCTTTTCTTTTTAGATTAAAGAAAAATATTGATTATGTTTTATTTTCCAATAATTTTTTAAGATGTTCTTTTAAAAATAAAAAATAAAAAGGAGTTGTTTGGTTCCTAATATCCTAGGGATAGGATGGTCATTTAGGAAAAAAAAATAGTCAAGAATTTCACTAAAAAAGAAAGACTAACTTTTTTCTTATTTTAGAAAAATAAATGAGTAGTTTTATGATAATGCATGATTAATTGTGATATTTATCTAAAACATAGGCATATTTTGGGGATTATTCATTTTCTTTGGCACTCACTTTTATATTATTCAAATTTTACTACTTGACTAAAAATAAATGATAAAATTCACACATCAGCCAATAAGACATGAGAGCATAAAAAAAAGTGTATTTATTATTTGTCATCAAATAACAAAGTCTAGAATTAAAAAGGAAGCAATTGCCTTCCTCGTTGGCTAAAAGACAATAGGATAATTTTCGTATAATACGTTTTTTTTTTTTTTGAGTTGGATTTTGTGCATATTAATTTATTGGTTGACGCAATAAAATTAATGAAGCGTAAGAGAATAGGGAAGATATGGGGCTTAAATCTCTAATAATGCTCAAGGACAAATAGAAATTTTGTGCTGTCGTCCTAGATTGTCGGTTTCCCTGCGTACTCTCATGTATTGTACACGCTCACTTTAATTTTTAATTAAAAACTATCACAACTATTACTCGTTTCGCCATATGTATCCATAATATCCATCTATTTAAGTTTAAAAAAAAAAATAAAAGACGATGAGTACCAATAATATCCATCTCTATAAACCTTCCAGCCATCTTAAATTGCTGATCTATATCTAGAATTATGGGTTTTGCAGTGAAGATTCTTACATTTTCTTTTCTCGGACATATATCAGAGGTTAAAAATTAAATTCTATACCAAAAAAAATATTATTTTGTAAAAAAGATATTCTCTTTTTTTCTTTAATTTCTTACTTTGGCTCTTTTTTAATGGAAAGTGGAAAAACATTGCATTTTTCTCAACCTCCGTGCGGTAACCGATAGTCAACAAAAGGAAGTTGAGGTTCACAAATGATAACAAACTATCCATAATTGGACAGATAAAAGTAAAGACTTGGAATAAAAAAAAGAGGATAGAATTTAAGGGTTATTTTCGTAAGAAAAAATGTTATGCTATTAAAGTCAAAAGTGTAATAACACTATAAATCCTGTGTCCCACGATGCCAGTGTCTCAACATATGTTATACTCAAGAGTTAAAAGGACCATACCACCGAATAAAGTAAATAAATTGAACCATCTTAAACAAGGGGGAACAACAAAGACACAATCTTATTAAACAATTGATTAACTAGAATTAATGAGGCGAATACTAGCATGTTCCTTCATATTAATTAGGTGCACAATTGCAAAGAAGAACTCACGTTCTCACATACTTAAAAACTCTAATTCAAAGGTTTTTTTGTTTAATTTTTTTGGCCATCCAATATAGCTTATATCAGTTTGTCCATTGAAAATAAAAGGTAATTAATGTATCAAATATTGCCAAGTGACCTCAAATATTGTCATATATTAATTTTATTCATAAAATTGACTTTTAAAGACCTTTTTTGAAAACGGAAAATAATATTGGAGATCGTTTTAAGGATAAAACTCTTTATACTAGAGGAGGAGCATATCATTAGACCATCTACATTTATTAGGAAGAAAAATGAAAACAACACCCTTATAACTCAAATGCTGAAACTGATCAAAATTGTTTCTCGTAGATAATATTCACGTAATTTAAGACCCAAAAAAGAAAAAAAAAATGTAATTTGTCATGTATGTATGTCAGGTAGTTGAAAAAACATATTTTGCTTTGTATAAAAAGAAAGTCATATAAAAGAAAAGAGAATGGAGAATGGAATAGTGTAGTGAATGAATAGATGGTAGGGGACGTGAGTCAAAAAAAGTGACAAGTGGCGGGAGAGGAGGAGAAGGGTATTATACGCGGCAAAAGAAAGTAAAATTAAATGAAAGGGCGGCGCACAGTGGAGACGAAGTAACTCCAAGGCGTGCGTGTGTGTGTGTGTGTGTGTGTGTGTGTAGGGTAGTGGTTTTGTCTGATTAAAGTGAAAGAAACGAAAAAAGTGATAATGCCAAAATGAAAATGATGGCGCTCTCAAGGCAGCATAGCATAGCATAGCATAGCATTCTCAGTGAGGGAGAGAGCGAGAGAGAGAGAGAGAGAGGAGAGCACGTGGACTGGAGACTCAGCCAGCGCCGACTGTAGCTTTGGCTTTTCCTCAATATTTTGGTCTTTTGAATTGGACAAAGGACAGGTTTCGACTTTTCAGTTGAGCTGGAGCCCAGTTCCACGGTCCATTACCCTAAACCACACCCACACTTGTCATTTACTTTTACTCTAACTTCACTTTCACCTTCAAAAATTTCTGCTGAGAGGGTCTATACACTCTAGTTTCAAATAAGACTACATCATATTATGAATAGCAATTTATTTCTTTAATAACTTTTCCACAAAATATCTTTATTATTTTAGGGTTGTTGAGATAGAAAAAATTAGGACAGTTGATCATATTCTGTGACATTCACACTGAGTTTTATTTTGAAGCCCATTTTGATCGACGGTCTTGATTGAATAGACAAATCTTACTATAATATTTTTTATGTGAAATATTCAATTAATTGTAATTATAATCAAAATAATTGAGGGAAAAGTGAATGAGAATAAATACAACAAAAAAAAAATAGAATTATGAAAACATTATCAATTCATAAGTTTACTTAATAGATGAAGTAAAATTTACTAAGTTACCATTTAAAAGTATTCAAGTCTTACATATCAATTAATTGCTTGAGTTTTTTTTCTTGTTCAGGGGAAATTAATTACTAGAGTTAAAATTGTCTGTTAAAATTTTGCATATATATATATATAATTAGAAATAAGTATTTTGCGTAATAACATTCCATAGGATGGTTGTTGAGGGATAATAATTTCATTGTTTTCCCCTATTTCATGTGGGTCTGATAAAGTTCTCCAACTCCCAAAATTTTAGTTAAAACTTAAATGAGAATCATAATTATCCCGCAAACATATTCCAATTGAGATTTATAACCGGGCCATTGACAATATTGTTAACGTAGTTCAACAGCTTGGTGTACCACACCCACACACACCTATTTCTTTTCCCTTTTTTAAGCATGGTTGTGATTGAAGTCTATGCTTGATCATTTGTTAGAGCATATGTATACTTGGGCTCCAGCAAAAGAATGGAAAAATTATTATTAAAAAATTGGAAAAAAAAAAAGAAAAAGAAAAACTAGTGCAAGGCATCCAAATAACGTAGCGACTATATGCTTGGAATTAAATTGTGTTTCTTAACGATGCCTCACTCGTAGAGGGACTGAATTCACTACCCATTACATCAAATGTAGTGAAGAAAAAGAGAGAGAGCCGCTTCCCTCTACAAGTCCTCCAGCCTCGCCAGCAGAAATCATCCCGGCCGCGTTTAGCAGCAATAACTCGTTCTATTAGCATGTGTCTCCTCTATTGAGGAGGGGGTCTTTCCTCTCTTTAGTACGAGTTTATTTTACAATTTTCTTTGGTATTTTTAGTAGTATTGTTAAATAATTTTCTTATGTGGAGAGGTATTTTTTTTTTTCTATATTCCTAGATTTAGATCTGTGGTGGTTTGTTATGTTTGTTTATATTTTTGTTATTTCAATTCATCTAGATTTAGATTTACAGTGGTTTCTTACCGGATCTGGATAGTGTAGAAGGTAGAGACACCGACAATGAATACTTTCTTACCGGATCTGGATAGTGTAGAAGGTAGAGACACCGATAATGAATACTGAAAGGAGACTCACAACAAATTAATCGTCGAGATTTAGAACTCTATCCAAGCACACACCAACAGTGATATGCATAAATCTCTTTATGGATCAATTTTGCCAAGATCTCATTGCACAATTTTTTCTTCAAAAACTTTTATCAATTTTGAGAGCCTATATAAATATTGTACTATCCTCTTTATATTAATGAAAATATTTTCCTACCAAAATAAAAAAAAGAATTCATTACCCATTACACAATGCCACCTTCCTCACGTGTCCTATTAAAGACAGCGTTGTTTTTGAACAATACGACAGTGCATTTTAATCCAAGTAGGACAACAAAACAACGCATTCAACTTGTCAGAAGCAAAGACCAATATTCAATATTATTATGAGTTACACTTCTTATTCTGTGCAAGAGTTAGTGAACTTAAAGGGCTTATAATTGATTGAGAATATTCAAATACTGTTCAATGTTCGTGATTGATTTCAACTTTGATTAAAAGCTTTTTCTGATTATGGCAATTCACCAAACGACATTGTTACGTTCCGAGTATCTTAATTAAAAGGGACTAAAGTTGGGACTCGAGGGGCCTTATATAGGTAACACAAAAAGATATGATCATCTTGTGTCTATGCCTCTCATTTCAAAACTTAAGCAGAAGATCTCATAGCCGGTCCTGCTCCAGAAATTCGCAACGCCGATGACTTATCGGAAAGTTGTAATGTTAGACTCAAGTTTTAGTCAGAAAAATAAGGGGGTTAAAAGGAAAAATCTTGATACTGAAAACCAGACACATGAAAACTTGCGCGGTTGGTTAATAACACAAAAAGAGTTCCTTTCAAATGCCTATAAATATCAAATAAATGTTGTTCACTGACAAATGATTTGCAGCCTAGCTAACTAGTGATTCCACAAGCATGTATTTTAGGCATGTATGGAATGAATAATATGTTCAATCATTAGAGTCTTTTGATAAACTATTAGAAATTTTGCATCTCAACTTGGGATTTGACTAAACATGTATTGCAATTAATATTTATAGATAATTTCGTTTAAAGTTTCTGGATTTTTTTTTTCTAGTCAACAATTATGGAGTATGGCCCGGAGAGATATTAATGTGGCACCCAGAAGAGCTGACAGCTGGACTCGTGTTCTGAACCAGTCAAGCTAGACGATAGTACTCTCTCAGTGGCGACCGATTGATAGAAGTATTTTGTTTCTGCTTCTAGTTAAATATAGGCAAATATTCTCTCACTGATGAATAAGTGATCTCAATAAGAAAATGTACTTGAACGGTTGGACCTGAACCAGAAAATCAATTCAAACAAGCCAAAACTGAGTTTTTTTGTAAATGGTTTGGGCAGCTTAATTGGTTGTTCAGTGGAACCAACAACATTGGATCAGCCCATTCACTTACATGGGCCTGATAGTAATGTTGAAAATTACGGACATGATATGAATACTAGTGATTTAGACTAAAAGTTCATTTCTAGTACTGTTACACATTTGCGTGACTGGGTTCCCACAATTTGTAACTATATTGTCACGCAATTGTATGACCACTACTGAAAAGTCATTTTTCAAACACAATTGTATGACACTACTGAAAAGTCATTTTTTAAAAACTTATAGAAAAGTCATTTTTCTCTAAATTAATCTTAGCCAGGTCCACTTCTCTTGAAAGTTTTGTGAAAAAAGTTCATAAATACCCATTTTTAAAACTATATTTTTATAAATATTCATTTTTTTTATTTCATAAATATCCATTTTATACCCATTTTTTGAAAAAATATACACTATCACTATTTTACACATGAAATGTAAACCACTGTATATATTTAATGCATGAAATGTATACCGTGATTTATATTTCATGAATAAAAATTACATTAAAAATAAGCAAATATTTTAAAATATATACCATAGATCAAATTTATAATGGCAAACATTTTATATTGTAAATATATATTGTTTATATTTTACACATAAAATGTATATAGTGTATCTCATGAATAAAATTTACATTGTAAATATGAACCACTCATATTTTGCATATGAAATGTAGACCATAGAAACGAGTATTTTTGAAAGAAAAATTTAAAATATGTATTTATAAAAATAATTTTTAAAAATAGATAATGTACAAAAATTTCTCAAATTTTTTTATTTACATTTTATGTTTCTTGTAGCTTTTTTGAGGCTCCTAGCAAATGTCTGACTTTTGCGCCTCATTAAAATAAATATTCATTTTCCAAATATCACAGCATGAGCAATGCAAAGACCACTCTTTTATTAGGCTCTCGTACATTTTTTTATTTCATAGCTTAGACACATACTTGAAAATTTTGGCCGGGCCCAACGGGTGTGAATGGCACGGTTATGGCCCGACATCTAAGGCCAGGCCGGGTTGGGCCATTAGTACTGGCCCGCAGGGTCGGTCCAGTGGCCTGCACACTTTTTTTTCCTTCTATTTTTACAAATTTGTCTTATTAATTTTAGTTATTTATTTTACTAAATAAGTAAGTATACAACTAGTAATTTTATTTTTTATTGAAAAAGATTCATTTTTCTATTTATTTTTCTATTTTTTCATTTTTTTTAAAAAATTACCGTACCGGGCCGGATTTGGCCCGAATTTAGCCCGGTCGGCTTCTATTCCCGAGCCGGTCCAGCCCAACCCGAATTTCTCCTCAGGCCCGAACGGGCCGAGCCGGACAGCCCATATTTACAACTCTACTTAGACATATGGATTGTATTAAAAATTACTACATTTAATAATATTATAAAGCATAATGGAAACATAAGAATAGAAAACAGAATGGTCATAGCATTCCTTATAATAAGAAAATGGCAAATATGTCGGTGCATATCTCAATTGTAAAAGATTAATATACTCAGCATAAAATTGATGCACTCATTATATAAGCTAAAGCTAGTTTGTAGTTGATTTACCAAGTTTATAAATTAATTATCAGTTTTTTTTTCCCCTTCTGAATAACATCGAGATTCATTAATTAATAGAAATGCTTGACACCATGGGGAGGGTGCCTCGTCAAGGTTGCAAAAGCTTTAGCTCACAGATAAACGAGCCCTTGCAAGCATATCCATAAAAATGGCTAAAGAACTAATACAATTAAAAGAAAAAATAATGGCTAAAGAAAAATGGAAGGTAACCATTGCCCTCCACTCTAATGGCTCAACCCTGTTGATGAGCGCTCTCCCTGTTATATTAGTATCTGATTCCACTATTTGATCGTTCCAGCCGTTAATTTGTAGGGCAAACTCCATGGCTGAAATGATGGCTTTGATATTTATATTCTTCGCCATTTAGCTATACAAAGAACGAGTAACATTTCTTAAAAAGAAGTGTTTCAAAAAAGGATACCTATTCTAATTACTTTTTCTCATATTTTAAGAATATCCATATTTATAATATTCTTTTTTTCTTTTTTCTTTTGAAGAATCTTTTCCCCTTCAAGATTAATCATTGAAAAATAAGACACATTTCATTGGTTTAATTGTAAACCACAAACCAAACCAAATTATTAGTTTATTTTAGTTTGGTTTCATCGGTTTCAAATTCTGAAGTAAAACCATAACCAAATCATAGTGTTTTGTTTTAGTTGGCTTGATTCTATCAGTTTAACTTTGTTTTATATTGAGCATTTTAAAGTAAAATTCATCACAGAAAAATAAAAAATAAGTACTTAATTATAAAATTGTTACAACACCAAGACTTTTTAATCTTAAATTCAAAGCAAAATACAACACAAAAGAAGCTAAGTTAGGAAAGAATTAAGTAAAACTAGATGCCCATTAAATTCGCAAAGTGAAGTACAAAATCAATTTTATAGGCACCTAATAAAAAGAATTTATCGCATGTTTAATCATATAAATAGAGAAATGCTAAATTTATCACCAATTGAACTATATACATTCATGATTTAAATTCTATTTTAACTAAAAATTTACCCATTAATATAATTATTAAAAAGGACAAATTCATTGTTAAATATACATGTTATGATTCTGAATGCACGTAGTCCAAATGTAACAGATTTAGAACTTTTTTATCAAGCTTCAAGCAACACCCAAATAGCTAGGGGAAAAATTGGAAAAAAAAAAAATCCTAAAACTACATAGTTTCCTTGTCATTATTCAAAATCACCGAGAAAAATTAATAATTGAGCAAGATGAAGAATATCAACATCCAAAAGAAAGGTTTGCTCCAGTATATAATGCTAGCAATGGACTCATCTTCCTTCAAAATCTGGCTTTTGCTCTTTATGGGAGGCACCCCTTTTACGGTGATTTTATGCTCTCTCAGTAATATTTTCAATTTTTTTAGTTTGAAAATTAGATATTCAAAGCGAAGAAGTTGAATGTATAAAATTAGGTATTTTTGGAATATGCAATATGTACGAAGCAAAAACAAAATTATTCAAAATTACTTTTGTGATGCGAAAAGAAATATAAATGGTGATGGATTTAAAACTTCTCTATAGATATGTATATGCATATATATATATATATATAATCATATTTTAAAAGAGTACCATTGTTTGGTTTAGTTTTAATAGTTTAACATACTGAAATCACAAACCAAAACAAATCCTATAGTTTTGAAAAATTTAAAACTATAATAGAACTAAACAATAATGAATCTAAACTAAACCAATAGTTTGGTTTGGTTTCATCAGTTTCATCGGTTTGGTAGTTTCGATGAATGCTCCTACACAGAACACCAAACAGTGGCGTAACCAGGCTTTGGAGCAGACACTCATCTCGTGTATATGAAATTTGGAAGTAATTTTTTTATCCGAATTTGTTGAAGTGAATGTGTGCTGGTTATTTAGCTGTTTTTTTAACAACAAATTTTGCAACCTTTTTTCATAAGGAAAAAAAAAAAAGAAAAAAGAAAATTCCAATAAACTGATTAAGGATGTTCAACCGAGTCATTCTTTTTTAATGTATAAATTTTATTTTAACCACACCCATTTATAAAAAGTTTGAACTTTTTCAATTCAATCCAAACCATTTGAATGGACTAATCTGATCTATTTTAATATGTTGGTTTAGTTTAGTTTGGAAAAATTAAACAAAACCCACTACTTTGGGCCATATAATTATATTTATCGCTCCTTTCATTTTACACCACATTTTAGAAAAATAAATTCTAATAGAGGCCGCTCTCATCATTCATTCCCTATTATGAATTAATCACTCTCTTTCTCTCTTCAGTCTCATCTCCTAACTCCTAATTCTCAAATCAATTTTCTCTCTCTCTTTGGAATCTGTGTCGTTGAGGATCAACGGCGACCTCGACTTGAGCACTGATGAATTTGACTCTAGCACGGGGTGACCTTGATTTTAGAAGCGCCTGTAGCCCTAATTCCATCATAGAAATCCATGTGCCCTAAATTTTTTTCATTCCTCATTATATTTTAGTATAAACCAAAAAAAGTGGTATGATTTAGTGGTAGTGTTAAGATTAATTAACCGGTCAAAAAATTAGTAGGTGCCTAATTAAACTATTTAGTTTTCTAATTAGTTTTAGGCTTTTTTCATGGGCTCTAAAATTGACTAATCTAAGAGAAAATGACATGAATAGGATTGTTTGGGGTCATTTTTTTTTTTTTTAGGATTACGTTCATATACAACTTTGTTGGGACCAACACCTAGGACTAGGCAGAGAAAAAAAAAAAAGGGGGGGGGGAGAGGGAGGTTTCCTAATCTGCTATTGGCCAAAAGCAAGAACTTAATAGGTAAGAGTATTAAATTAATGTTATTTTATTTTGCTACATTTTCTCCTCATTTCCCTTCTATTTTTCATTTTCCCTCTTTTTTTCTCACTTCTTCTTCTTTTTGGTTTTTTTTCTAAAACCAGAGCTTAGTTTCCATCTCATAAAGAGCATGAAACTACTTTTTCCTTTTTTACTTGATTAATTAATCTCTCCATTTCATAAGGAACATGAAAACTTGGGTATTCTTATTATCTCTCTCTCCCCATCTCTCTCTCTCTCTCTATCTCTCTCTTTCTCTCTTTCTTAATAACATTTTTATTGTTTATTAAAAACCTCAACTAAAAATTGGTTTGGCATTGATAGGTGAAGAGTTTTTAGAGTTTTGAAGGTAAATAAATAATTTTTTCAAGAATAGTTTTTAACGGTTGACAATGAGTGAGTAATATTTGAATGAGGACCATAATACTAATTTGGGTAATAATGAGCTAAAAATTCCATGTTTTGGTGTATTCATTATTTTTTTAATGTCTTATAGATCTCGTTATGATATTATAGGTGAAAACTGATCTTAACGTATGGTCAAGACTAACTTGATCTTAAGTCAAAATCCTCTTATTTTTTGATCAATATGATATTGATCTTTGAGGTCAATTTAATCTTGAACTATATTCAAAATATTTTGACCAGTACCTCATCGTTTTGAAGTCATTTCTCCTTTATTCATTAAATGTATCAATTTATATCTCATGGAAGACATTAATATGAGAATATGATTTTTAAGTTATTTTATGGAGATAAAAAATGCTCTTCTCATCAATAAAACCTCTTGTGCGGAGTTTATTTAATTAAAACTTAGTTGGAATAAATTCTGAAATTATAATCTGAAAGAAATCCCAATAATTAGATCAGTGCTAATATTAAAATTTTAGCTGTCTTTCACCTATGGTCAAGATGTTTTTGACTTTAAGTCAAAAAGTTCTTGACTTAGGGTCAAGAAGTTCCTAACGTAGTATTAAGAAATTATTGATTTGAGGTCAAGAACGTCCTAACTATAAGTGATGAATTTTTTTGACTTAGTTCTGAATTTAAGGTCAAGAAGTTATTGTCTTATAGTCAAGTTTTTCTTGACTTCGGGTTAATAAGTGATTGAGTTAGGATTAAGATATTCTTGACCCGAGGTCAAAAGGTAATTGACTTAAGGTAGACACGTAATTGACTTTGAGTCAGCAACATTTTCAGTAGGAACCATGACATTAATACTTAAATGTAATTTGATATAAAACTTGATCACGATGTTATATGTAATGTGTTCTTAAATTTATATATTTTCTCAAAAAAACTTTAGCATGAAGTTAAGAATAACTTGAGGAGAAGTGCAAAACAATTTGATTTGCAGTAAAGAATAATCTGATCTAAGGTAATTCTAACAGATTATTACTTCAAAGGCCATAAAATTGTTCTTGATCTTGGGATTCAAGTTTTACTTATTAACTTGACATAGGGTCAAGGAATAATTGATCAAGGGTCAAGTAATACTTGACATAGGGTCAAGCTATTTTTGACATAGGGTAGTTAACAAATTATTTATTAAATGAACTGAACTCACTGAAAAGTATGCTAAATAGATAATTATAAACACGATGATAGTTATACCAATACAACAAATAAAAGTAAAAACTAGATATGAATAATAAAAAAATTTGTCTACAATATATACACAACATAAATTATTGTCTTTCTCCGAGAAATTAGGTCCCTCTTTTTGGTCAGTTTCGGCTCCTCTTTCTTCAATGTATGATAATACAATTTACATACAAGGTTATGACGAAAGCATTCTATCGTCTCTGTGGTGACCTTGGCATCAAGCTTGTCAGATATCAGGAACTCGACATACTTTATCACAAGCATCCTACAGTCGCTGCTGGAAAATCTCAAAACATTAAGTTAAATCAAATACGTGAGGGTCAAGTGAGATCTGATCCAATGTCAAGTCACACTTGACCCCAAGTCAAGTGTGACTTAACTTAAGGAAGATCAAGAAGAATTTGACCTCACATCAAGAAGAACTTGACCTCACGTTTGAAAT
Organism: Parasponia andersonii; assembly: GCA_002914805.1. Classification (NCBI taxonomy): domain Eukaryota; kingdom Viridiplantae; phylum Streptophyta; class Magnoliopsida; order Rosales; family Cannabaceae; genus Trema; species Trema andersonii. The sequence continues at coordinate 99,746 of JXTB01000510.1, read as the reverse complement.
CTCATAAAGAATTTTACCCAAAATTATTTCTACAACAAATGAGGAAATGATACGAATATAGACGAATTTGCCAAAAGTTTTTCCTAAAAAAATCTCATTCCATGACAGAAAGAGAAATAGATATAGACAAACTCAAAAAAGGAAACAAGGATTTTTGCATAAATACAAAAAAAAAAAAAATCGAACCTTTATATTATTTTCTATGGTCTTCTTTCCTTTCTAATGGCCGATTCACTGGGTTCTTCTTCTCTTCTACTATATTCTTCTTCTTCTTCGGAGTTCTCGATCTCAATATAAAGTCTCGACATAAAGGGTTTTGTCTATTTTGAGACTTTTTTGATTCGTTGAGACGAGAACAATGGGTTGAAGATCTTAAAAATTAATTTTGGTAAACTATTTTTCAGTTCCACGACAATTTTTGATTATTTTTAATTCCCTTTTTATGAGTTTTTTATTTTAGTTTTGAGAGAAAATAAAGAATGGAGAGAGAGAGAGAAAAAAAAGAGAATTGGAGAGAGAAATAAGAGAATAGGAAGAATAAATAGAGTTTTATAAGGAAATGTGAGATTATGATAATGAATGGTGGGTGAGATTATGTCGTGAGTTGTTGAAGGTTTTGAGATAATATTTGGTTATTTGCTTTATATAATGATGTAAGTAGATGTAAAACTATTTTTAAAATTTATATATAGAAATCGGTTTCAGTTAGTTCTATTTTATGGAGCGTAAATTCACCAACTGAACCAACTTAATCCGATTTGGAAAATATAGACTCAAACCAAACCAAATTATCATTAATTGATTTTGGTCATTTTCTAGATTGGATTGACTTGGTTTGGTTAGGTTAGTTTCATTAGTTTGAAGGATCGTTAGAACACCCTCAAACCTGATAGAGCACAATATTTGAAAAGCTTTCAAATATTTTTAAATCTTTATTATACTGCTTTTTAATAATTTTTTTTAATTAATTTTTAAAAATAAATAACTAGTCTTTTAGGGTTCAATAGTCTTGTGACAGTTGAGCACGATGAACCTATCTATTAAGTTATTATTTATGTAATATTTATGTGTTAATTTTATAAATTACAGTTGTAAAGTTCAACTTTTATCATTAATGGTTCTAAAAATTGTTTAGAAATATAGCAGATTGTACCCAAAATACCCGTTTTAGTTAATGGACAAAATTCAACATGTTCGAGAAAAACTAGATTCAAATTTAAAATTTCACAGTAATTTATATATATATATATTACTCAGCCTACTTTCCTCCAAAATAAAATTAAAATTAAAATTAAATGTGGCAATGACGTTAGAACTTCTCGGACTTTTAAATCTAAAAATTACATAGGCTAGCTCATATGTTGGACTGGCTCACAAATTAGTGGGCTAGTATACTACTTGGGATGTGTAATTTTTGTAACTTTTACTTTTGGAACCAGGTTGCGGTAAAAGTCGAAGGACATATTCATAAATGATAAATGAATATATTGATACTTGAACTATTAGAAAATTTTTATTTTGATACTTAGAATGTTAAATTCTGTCATTTTGATCTTTAAACTATTAAAAATGTGACACATTAGTCCTTAAATATGTACTCCGTTAATCTTCTATTAGCTTTAAGGGAAAAAAAATAGCCATAAAAATTTAAGTACAATGTTGGTCCCTAACTTTGAGAAAATGACCAAAAAAGGAATAATTAATAGTTTAATGACTAAAATGATAAATTTAAAATCGAAAGACTAATTAAATGAGATTTTTGCTTAATCTTTTCATAACTATATATATATATATTTTTTTGGTGATTTAGCAATTGATTTAAAATTTTTAGAAAATTAGCGATTTTATTCCAAAAATAACCTTAATACAATCTGTCATTAAGAAAATGAGGGAAAACAAATGATCAAAAAGAAAATTTCAAAAATAAAAACTATTAATGAATTTATAAGTAAAAATGATCAAAAAAATATAAAGCTTCAAAAAAAAATCCCACCTAATTTCTTTATTAGCCAAGTCCAAGCCTCTTAGTCATTTGATTTGGGGCTAGCAATTTTCTGTCATGACTCGAAAATGATATGAAATAAATGAATTTGGATAGCATATTTAATTTATGTGTTAATTTCGCATTGACACATTTAACACGTATAATAAACTGGTGGATTTCAAGTTAACCACTTACCTCAAAAATGACCCGTATAATATATTTAATTAAACGTGCCGTTTTCGTATTAACATGATGCAACACAAATATGATATATTTATTGATATTGTAAGATTTTAAAGATGATTTTGACTAATTATAAATATATTTACATGTGTCTACGTTAATTAATTAATTAGTACATAATATAATCATGTTAAATATGAGCAATTGTGTCCATATTTAATAATCGTATCAAATCAGATGCATAACACATTTTATTAAGCAAGATAAATATGTCGTATCTTGTTACATCTATATTAATCATATACATCTATATTAATCATATCATATTTGAGTTTAGATTTTTGACACGTTAATTAACCATTTTGTGTTCAATTCGGATCTTTTACTATGTCGTATTATAATCGTAAATACAATATGATTACACAAATTGCTAGCCCTATTTTGACTTGTGTGACAAGAATAGAGTGGCCCAAATATGTGATGCACAATATTATCACACATACTTGAGGGAATTTGTGACAAATCTAATATTTTGGTATAGAATATTAACAAATTTGAATCTTTTCTAGATTTTGAAAGATACACAGCTACCAACTAAACTCATCCCATTGAATTTGGCATTTGCCGTATTTACTCACCAATAGGTAATTACTGGAATTATGATTGGACTTTGGCACCGTCGATATGGTCGAAAAAATTATTATTATGGAAAGATCGTCTTTTTGGTATTATTTTTGAAAACTTAGATATAGGCGTCGAAATAGGAAATCCTGAACCTAGTAGGTCGTGCTGAGTAACAACGCCAACAAATGATCGTGTCCTGCACAATCCTTGACATACTTCGGCCACAACTTAATTGCGTGTGAAATTGTTAGTGTCTCTTTATACACCGTAATAGTGTCATTTTATGTTATGCTTATATATTCATGTCAAAATCTTAATTTTTTTTAAAAAATATAATAGCTTTAATAGCTAATTGTGTATGAAATTGTTAGTATCTCATTATATACCGTAATAGTGTGTCATTTCATGTTCTGCTTATATATTCATGTCAAATCATCATCTTGAAATAAAAAAAAAAAATGATAGTTTTAATAGCTGTGTTTGGAAGAGGAGATTATTTGTCAAATTTTATATTCAACTCATGTATTTATGTCAGATCACCTTAAAATTATAGACAAATATATAAAAAGCTTTAAAGTGTTTGGAAGAGAAGATTAATTGGATTTTTGAAGGGTGGTGGAAGGAGAGATAAAATCCTTTATCTCGCAAAAGTGATTGTGGGAGCGAAGAAGAAGAGAGAGAAGAAGTGAAGGAGTTAGAACCATTAGGTATGGACCTTCCATTAAGGAAGGATTTGATCTAACCTTCCTCTATTTTATATTATGAAAAATTAGTCCTCTAGAAAAATGAAAAAAAAATGAAAGAAAGGAAAATATAATAACTTCATAATAATTTAAGTTTTTATCATTCTTACTAAATAATTGAACGGAATGTTACTCTTCTCTCTCTCATTCACATTTTCTTTCTTTCTTAATACCTATCTTTCCTACTCTTCTAACCTCCTCCCCTCCCAAACATAGTGTAAAGCTAATTGGTAATTATTGATTTAGACTCTCTCTCATAATTCAGAAATACACTTGTTAGATAGAAAATGAGACATTAAATGCACAATTTCATTTTGTACAAACGATATATTCAAATCAAATATGAAGGTTTTATCCATACTAAATGACCCACGCTCATGAAACTTCGCCACTTCTGACTAAATGAGGGACTAATTTCCAAGGATGTCCAGCTTGTATCAATAGAACTGCGCATTATTATTTTGCTTATAATAAGTAAATGATACATTATATTGTATAGTACACAGAGAAAAATCTCCCTTAATTCTTGATAGTTTATTCGTCAGGACATGAATACTAAGTCCAAAATTCAACACATACTTCCTATGCATTCTTTTCTTTTAGGTTAAACTAAAATTTGGAAAATGACTATAGACTACCTGGCTCACATTATGATTATAGATAAAACGAACCATAGTATAATTATTATACAACTAAGATGGCACGGTTTAATGGCCTCCACAGATAAGCATTCTGGTCCGACCCTTAATTCTCATTTTTTCACTATGATTCAAAAGCATATAGAAATTAGCACTGGTCTCTGGATTTGAATAAGACCTACAGTTCAAAACTTAATGAATTTTGAGTCGATGTCGATTCTGACTTCCAACTTTTTGTGGCAACCATATAGAAGATCCCCAAAAGGTCAACTATGTCTAGATATGCCCTGAACACCTAGCAATTTGAGCTAAATCTGCACTTAGACCGACTCTAATCTAATTGATTATTTCAATCTCAACCATCCCAAATATGAAGAATAAATTTTCTTGTGTTGATGTAAAAACATAATAAGGTAAAGGATTAACTCATATGCTATTCCTTAATGGGCACCAAAACCCTCGGTTTTCTAGTTTACTCTTCCTCTTTTCTTTTAGTTATACTGGCTTGTGTTTTTTCCTGAACGCTCTCTGTAGATGTGTTATGCGTACATGGATAATTATTCGCTTGCTTTATGTTATCCTTACCTGTGCCAATCAATAATCAACTTCACATAATTAAATTTAATATAATCCGTTCCATAACCTTTTCTGTTCTTATTTGATTTATGCACATACAAATTAACTAAATGTTTTAAATACTTGTAGCAGCTAAAGGGTAATCGCATATCAACAAATAAAAATATGTTTGAACCTATCTACATATATTGAATATACCACAAAAGTAAAGTCAACTTCTGTCTTGATATTCTATATATGGACTATTGAACAAATTCCTTAGAGATTTTCATGTGAATCTGAATCATTAGCCAAATTTTGCATTATACAACTCGGTAGGACAATTTTAGCGTCGATATAGAACTAGACATGTTCAGTTGCTCATGCTATAATATGACAGCTTTGTTATGGTCGAACTATAATTGAGCGGTGGATACAGGTACATGGGAGACAAAGTAGATAAGGCTAAAATTTGTTCCCATGTGTGATGAAGAAGAACTGAAAGTGAAAGATAGTGGTCTTATTTGAGTTATCAAAAATTGTATATCTAATCCGAAAGAGCAGTTCTGCAACAATTACATATCTTTTTTTCCCTCATGCCCATCAAAATTCTAAATTACTTTTGGTCACAGGACTTTGAGGTTTGCTTATATATGGTACTTAGTAGCCATATAAAAGTAATAGTGTGCCTAAATAATGAAACATGCATGTACTTTTCTCCTTTCTATTTGTTGAGACATTATATGAGCTATCTAGAAGGAGTTGATGCATAATCTGGTTATATAGAGTTTTTGTAGATTAGTTCCTAAAGTTCAACCCATGAAGAACAATATTGAATAGTTGCAAGTGTAAATGTATAATAGTGTACTACTCTTTTATGTTTGTATTGAACTAGAACTTTCTGAGGAGTGAGGGAACACGCTAACATGTTAACGATAATATTGTAGGGTATTTATAATACGGTGAAGATAGATGGATAAAATTTGCTAGAGCATAGGTGGCAATGTGGCATATGTGTCACGATGTGAAAACTTTGTCACATATAGATGCCTAATACCCTAACTTGGTTTTCGACCGAGGCAAATCATGATTACTGAAACATCCCACTATCAAAATTGAATCCATGTTATGTTTTATGGATTACAAAAAATAGTTAATTTTTTTTTTTTTTAATCTTTTACAACCAGGTAACCTATAACATGTATGTAGTGTCACACATTGCACATCTAGCAAAACATGTTCAACTTTAGTGGTATTCTAACCAATAGTTCTACACTCAAATCTCAACCAATTTTCGAAATTTTTGAAGCAATGGATTCCTCAACTAAGTTCCTACCACACAAGATCAAAAAATCGCATTTGTCTTCCAAGCATTCTCCTAGAATCGCTTGAAACCGCAATAACATCACAATAAACCCTAATTCTGACCATTGCGGCTTTGAAATCAAATTTCTCCCAATCGAAAAACCCCCACGGAGCGTAACAGCACTCGTTGGGAAGCTTACATAATGAGGAACAAGATGAAAAAAACCTCACTCGAATCCATCGAGTAAATCTCATGCTATGATCAAATCAATCGGACATAGAAGCACACCTATCCTACCCTTGAGCATCCAATTCCCCCAAAGGCTCCCCTTCTATGAATATCCTATCGAGCATTACGAGCCATCGATAGCCCTTTAATCCAAGGGCTGAAATTTAAACTTAGCAACGGGGGCGATCCATGTGGTGGGGGTCTCAACCAATAAGCGCTCAGCTTTCGGATATCTTCTCTCACGCACTTGACTATTTAAAGTATTCCATTTCCATCATCGTCTCACAACCGAAATTACCAGTAAATACACCCACGCACCTTCAGATCCAATCTCTCTCTCTCTCTCTCTCTCTCTCTCTCTCAGCCTTCTTCTGGTTCTCCAATGGCGACCGAGGAACCAACCGTGGCCCCCGAGCCGGAGAATGAGCCTGCCGTCCCCTCCGAACCGGCGGAGGAGAATCCGGCGGCCAAGTCCGGCAAGTCGAAGAAAGCGGCCAAGGAGCCCAAGGCCAAGAAGCCTGCAGCTCCAAGAAAACCTAGAACTCCCCCTACTCATCCTCCGTACGAAGAGGTATGTATATATATGTGTATAAACGACATATTTGGAATTGAAATGATAATCGAATTGTGAATTTGCGAAATTTAGGGCTTTGGATCTGATTTTTTTTTTCTCTGTGATTGTGCTTTGTATAGATGATTAAGGATGCGATTGTGACTCTAAAGGAGAAGACTGGTTCGAGTCAATATGCGGTCACGAAGTTTCTAGAAGAGAAGCACAAGCAGCTTCCATCGAACTTCAAGAAGCTTCTTCTCTTCCATTTGAAGAAGCTTGTGGCTTCCGGTAAGCTAGTTAAGGTCAAAGGCTCGTTTAAGCTTCCGGCCAAGTCAACGGCTTCGACGACTGCTGCTTCGTCTCCAGCGAAGAAGAAGCCGGCCTCTTCTGCAGCTGCTAAGCCAAAGCCAAAGCCGAAGCCGAAGCCGAAGCCTAAGGCTGCTGCGAAGCCGAAGAGTGGAAAGTCCACCAAGGCATCGACGAAGTCTCCAGCTAAGCCTAAGGCGGCAGCTGCTAAGCCGAAGGCTAAGCCGGCTGCAAAGCCTAAGGCGCCAATTGCGAAGCCGAAGGTTGTTGCGCCAACGAAGACGAAGCCTGTTGCTACTGTGAAGCCGAAAGTTACAGCCAAGCCGAGGGTTGCAGCTAAGCCGAAGGCAGCTCCGAAGCCGAAGCCGAAGGAGAGACCGGCTAAAGCGTCGAGGACATCGACGAGGACTTCCCCTGGAAAGAGAGCCGCGGCCCCCAAGCCGACGCCGAAGAAAGCCCCGGCGGCTAAGAAGGTGCCAGCCAAGACTGCCAAGCCGAAGACGGTGAAGTCTCCGTCGAGGAAGGCTCCGGCGAGAAAGGGGAAGAAGTAATTGGACATTAGAAAGAGAGAGAGCCTAGTGTCTGTAGGGGTAGATCTGTAAATCTCTTGATCTTTGGGGGGTATATTTTATACCCGTTTATGTTGCTGAGAAACATATGACAAACTTAATTTGGATTTTTTTTTTTGGGAGATATGTTTTTTTTTTACCTTAGTTTTTTTGTCTTGTTCCTTTTCTGTCAATTGTTAATTTTTAGATATAGTTTTTGAGATGTAAGATTTTAAGTTAATAGATTCTGGGTTCTGAGTTTTCGAGCTTTTAAAATTGAATTGTGTTCAAAGTTTCTTTTTATTGGCAAAGTTAGCGTTTCAGTTTTGGTAGCTGTGTTCTTAAAGAGAGGAAAACTCGCGTTTATAACACGCCCAATAATGGCTGTGGTTGGAAATTTGCCTAGGGTTTGAAGCAGCCTTCAAAACCATCTAAAGTGGTGGCTTGTAAGTTTTCTAGTTGGTTTTAAATAAATCAAGCTGGTGGCTTCAAATCTGGTCCCAAATTAATATTCTAAACTGTAATTTGGACGCGAAACTTACAAATTATGAGTCAATTCAATTCCAAATTTATATCTCGGTCTGAATTGGTTGCCTGCTACAATCAACTTGGTTCTTAGCTGAAGAAGGCTCAATTCATCATTTTTGCTTTATGTGTCTAAAAGATGCAACATGACTGGTTATGCTGATCAAAGTTACCCCCTTGCTTAAATTTTGTAAAATCCAATGGTTCTTAAAGGGATTTTTTTTTAGTTATGAAGCAAATGCTCCCATTCATTAGAAAATTTGATGATACGAACGGGATCATACGGGTACTTAAATACCCGCATGAACCGTGGCCAAACTTTTGAGAAAGAGTTGCAATTGATAGTATATAGGCTATTTATTTATTTTTCTTTTTAAATTAATAGACGAAGCAGACTCTAAATCATTAATTGAATAAAAAATTTAAATTATGATATAAACATAAAGATTATAATTTTAAATTCTTTAACAAAGGAAAAAAATGAATCATAATATAACTCAAAATAAATACGTGAATTATCCTGATTTATTAAATTTATTAAGAGAAACAGATAAACGGATAAACGGATAATAAGAACCATTACTAATTACTTTTAATATTTACTCATGATTGCAAGCAACGCTAACATATATGTATACAGAAAAAAAAATAAAATAAAAATTAGTCACTAAATAAATCTAAATATAAGAAGTAATTTTTCGGACTAAAATTTACAAAAAAAAAAAAATAGAATTACAAGCCAGATCTATATACGGAGTTACTGTTAAAACTAGAAAATAAAAAAAGTAAGAAGGATAGAGAAAGATAGTGAGGAGAAAAGGCCGAATAAGGAGAAGGAGAAAAGAAGAATTCTTCTCTGATCTCCATACGAGGCGGCGCTGATATTTTTTTGTTAAGAGGAGACGCTGGTAGAGAGAGAGAGAGAGAGAGGACTAGAAATCGTAATTCAAGTTCAAGTCACTATGCTATTTGGCTTATTGAAACAAACAAATGAACAATAATATACAAGAAAGGGGAGTCAAATACGGCAGCAACTAAACCTGAGAGTCATTCAGTGATCCATAGGATTCTCCACGGTGTACCCTAAACAACCCTCTAAATGCTTAAGTAGGTTTAGGTATATGCTTTTGAACATTTAGAACACCTCAACCCTAATAAACAACAAGCTGGGTATTGAAGTTCAAAAGCTCTACTAGGTTTGTCATGAGACGAAATGTTACAATGACCTTTTTGGTACAACATCAATAGAACACTCTTCAAAATAAAAAATTTCTGTTGACATTGTTCATCTTTTGTCTAATGATATTAGGTAATGAAGTTAAAGACCACATTTTCATCACTTTGATCTTTCAACTTTTTGGATGGCATACTTGAGTTCCTGTTGAATATTTAGCCTTGAAGGTGATAGTACAATGTCCTTCCACACCGACCCGGCCTCACAAGCTGGATTAGGGTTCTTGTAGAGCTCGTATATGGAGTTGGCTTCATCGTGCAATCTGCCTACCCTCTTCAAACAATCAATCTCATCTGGATCAACCAGTAATGTCTTGTCTCTGTCTTTCCATCCTATCATCTTCACAACCAATTAGTTTCATGAGTATCTCATGTTTATGTGGTATAAGTACATTTCGTATGAATTGACATAATCATTGACATTTCATTTTAATATTTTGAATTAAAACTTGTTATAAACAACTATAGCATTATGTGATTGCTTATGCATGATATTAAACACGTGCTTGAGGCCCATGGATTCATTCGTTGCAACATCGTTGGCCAGTCCGTTGGCCGAGAATTTGACTTGATTAGAGCACATTGGGTAGAACAAAACACTCTATGCTTGCGTTGTTGGGTGATATAACGTGTAAATAAAGGAGAGGCAAAAGAGAGGAGCTTCCATCACTCTCTTGCTGCTTCTTCTATCTCGGTTGCTTTTTATGTCAGTGACAACCAGAAACACAATGCAAATCTGATGAGGTAATCTCTAAAGTTCTATGTTGTGGATATTCCTTACACGCCAATTGGTAACTTATTCCTTTTAGACTTTTAATGGAGTTTAAGAACACGTCATGATTTTTTTTTTCTTTTTTAACCCTTGGTTATGGAGTAGACATATGAATAGATGGGGAAAATGTAGCTACTTCCTTTCTTATTTTCTTTCCCATTACTGTCCATATCCATTACAAAATTCGTAAATGTGACTACAGTACCTAGACTACATGCATGATTATATGAAGCATAAAATCTTTAATTTAGGAATCTCCACAGATTGGACTATGGGAAAATTAAACAAAAAAGGGAAGAGAACGATATTGTACCTTGGGTGGGCCCTCCAACGCATTGGTGCAGTATAGTCTTGCATTGTCAACCAGTTGGCAGTATGTCAAGAAAGCATTTGCAAACCTCTTGTGAGATTTCAATTGTGACTTAACTCTAACAGCCCTTCTACACATGATGGCTCTCCTATTCACACCCAAGATGTCAACTTTGATAAATCAGGAACTTAAATGGAATTATCAAGTTAAGTGGAAAAAACAAAGTCAAAGGTAATGACATTGTCATTCTAAGATTGAAAGTAAAATGTAAGCTAAAAGTTATAAAGATTACCTTATGCCTCTAATAACAGCTAAGTAAGCATCACACACAACTCCAACAAGCTCTATCCTGTATGGCTTTCTCTTCTTTCCTTCAACTTTTTCTGGCTCTTCATCTTCAATCCTTTCCCAGTAGTTCTCCTTAACAGTTCCATCTTCACATACCTGGTAACCGGTTCCCATCCTGTAGCGGCGGCGGTGGACATTTCTAGCCATTGTGATGGTCTGAACAACAAATGGTACCCAAGAGAGTGTGCCATCCATGATCACATCCCGCCCTTCATTCAGTGCTGTCACTAGAAGTGATGATGCTGCATCAGTAGATGACTGGTGTACCTGTTTCAATGTACACAATAATCCGATAAAGATTATCACATGACTATGTCAATGTGACAAGTCATCATCATAAGTTCTGAATCAAATTTATTGGAATCATCTCAGAGTCAAACAATATACAAATCTAACGAAATCTTGCAGAACTCTCCTCAAAACCTTTGTCAATTAATGATGCATGTTATGGAACTAGCTTTTGTTTCCATTCGGTACCAGCAAACAAAAATAAAATAAAATCAACCATTTTATATTAGGGGTATGCGGAAGCCTATAAAATCTTTTTTATTATTATTATTTTTTTAGGAGGGAATAAGTGTATCACCAGCTCAGCAGTCTGAAGCATATCGTGATGCCCTCTGGAGCTAAGGGCTTTGTAGATGACATCTGATTCTTTAAAGGCGTCTGCCTCAATGATTACTGCGTTCCCTGCTGCTCCTGCCCAGAATGGTCTGTTCCACATTTCGATTCATAGGAACAATATTAGGCCATTTTAAGTTTGTCTGTTCGAAACTAATAGTTAGATGTTTGGTGTTGCAACTTCATGTTAATTTTAACCTTAGAAACATGTTCGACATGTTGGAACGACATGAATTCTAACTAGGCTATTAGATAGTTGTGATTCAAACCAAGTATTCGTAGAATCTAAATGAGGGATTATATGTTACATAGAGGATAGTAAGGTAACTATATAGCCTAATTTTAATCAGGAATTATTCACAAGAAAATCTCAAAAATATTCTTTCTTTAGTCAACAAAATAACATTTTTGACATCTTTCTATATTAATCCTTCTAGGTAAAGTGGTTAAGATGACAGATAATATAAATGAAGGATTGTTCATACTCTTTTAGAATGTCCTTTAGGACAGTGCTCTTCCCTGCCCCCATCCCACCTCCCATGAAGAGGAGGACCGGACTTCGATCAGCGTGGGCCACAGGAGCCATCACTTCCGTGCATCGAGAGTCATCGTTGGATGCAAGCCCCATTGCTTTCAACTCCTCCACCAAGGTAGTAAAAACTCTTGCCACCTTCAGATTCTTAGTAACCCTCTCAAACCTCTGTTGCCTATATGTATCAGATTGAAAAACATGGAAGGTAATTGAGTTGACTTTTATTTTGCTTACAAATTCAGCCTGTTAGTAATGTAGTTAGAGACTATCCTAGAGGTTTCACAGCGTAAAATACATGGGATCGTGCTAATCCTGTAGCAAATAATGTGCTTTTTCTCTTGACTTTTGTAACAGTAAGTTGCATATCATCTGTCATATCATCCAAACAAGTCTTCCTCATTGTTTGTTTGTTTATTATATAAGCTTAGATCAAAGACAGAAAAGTACCCTTTTCTTGATTTGTTTCATTTCATAGGTTATACCAGTTTTTACTGCCATCTAATTCTGGTCTCTTATACCAACCTCGTTGCTTGCATGACAATGTCCTTTAGCTTCTTTTTGGGCTCTCCATCAAGACTCAAGACCTGAAATTTTTATGTAACTCAATGTATCATAGAGTTTTGCATCTATAGCGTAAATACTAAAAGGTAACACTATTTTTGTTCATCCTCCAAGATTGAAATCATGATGACCATCACCTGGCTAATCATAAGATCAGCTTGGCTCCAATGAAAGGCAAAGTAACTAAGAATACATCTCTCAAACTCCTCCACAAGCTTCACAAAAAGCGAATCGGCATCCGGTTCGCCCGCAAAAAAAGTGTAAATGTCATCCTCAAACCCTTCGGATTTCCTAACGTATTCAGAAGCTAACTTGCACAGATGCGGACACTCTCTTCTATCTTTAAACCCCATTTGCCTAGCTGTCAAAAACAGAGACAGAACAGCGTGTTTAAGATTAATTAACATGAAAAAGCTAATCAAATATAGGTCTAATTACTAATTAGATCCGAATCAGATGGCTTACTGATTAATTACCTACATAATGGGAAAACCTCTCTAGCTTATCAACACGGCCATTTTCTGACGTTTTACGACGGGGAACCAACTTCTGAGCCTTGAGCTTTTGCAGACGGTAATGGACCGCCGCTGCGATGATTAGTCCGATCGAAGAAACCGCGACGATCTGCGTGAATGTTGGTTTGCTTCCATAATTATCTGAAGAAAATTGAGAGTTCATGGACATGTAGAATGATGACAAAAAAAAAATTACAACGTTAATTTAGTTTCTTATTGCATGCGGGAGAAATATCAAACATGGGATATATATTGTGGACAAAGGAAAAGAAGAATAAATTACCTCTCTGCATAACGTAAAAATTTTCCAGGAAAATGTGATGAGAATAAGGGAAAATTTTCAATCTGATAATGTATTGAAAGTGAAAGTGAAAGTGAAAAGGGAAAAGAAAAGTATGCAAATTTGCAAAGGAGTTTGAATTGTAGTAGGGTGTAAATGTGTAATATATGTTCATGGTCGTCGTTGACTGTGACAAAAAATTTTAGGTGGTAACACGTGTCATTATTTGTTATCCATATTTCGGGAGGAACTGACTGATTCTGCATGAAGACAAATGAATTGATTACTCACTGCATTTTCGCCTAAAATACATACAAATGCTATGATCTTTAACTAATTTACGTATATGAAATGGAATGGAATTCTTGGAGAAAGTATAAAAGAAATGAAGCAAGTAATTCCATTTCTTCTTTTTTTTTTTTTTTAAGTTCTTTTTTACTTTTATTCTTGTGGTCAAGTGTCAAAGAGTAGCCAGCCTTCAAAGAAAATGGCATAGGCTGGGCTTCATTCTCATTTCTCAGGGCCGGACTTCACCCCCAAACTTCTGTTATGTGGGCCGACCATTGAGACGGTACCCGGTTCTTTGCATTATCTTTTGCCAATGCCGTTTGAGCAATACTATAGGACACTAGTGATACCTAGTGCCATAATGACGTGTCTTTTTATCATTGGATGATATTATTTAATAATATGAATCTCACACGAGTTCTACTTGAATTATAATTATAATTAGACACTGATAGACTAGCACATCATGTAGTGTTGAGAGCATTAATGCCTTATAATATTATTCTTTTCATTTTAGTATTATCATATCTATTATTTGGTTTACATTTCAGGTGTAAACTACGTAAGGTGAGGTATATATTTATGTTGGGTATAAAATAATTTTTTTTATCTATGTATAAGTATTATTTTGTTCAATTAAAATTTATCACACACTTTTTTTTAATAATAAAAAATAGAGAGAGAGAGATAAACATTAAATAATTTATATTTATTGTTGTTATTTTTTTTAATTACTCAAATTATGATAGTTATTAGATAATAATCTAACGGCTAAAAAAAATACCTATAAATAAGTGAAAAAAATACAATTTATATTATAGTATATATTATAAGATATATATCAAGTTTAGGTATAACTTTTATATATGAGATATATTTATTAATCCGTAATAGAGAACAAAGAGAATAAAGAAGTGGTAAGTAGTTCCCTTTTATGTGTTTTTATATATCTACATATCAATCTGAAACAGATGAAAAAAAATCCTAACCATTCCTATTGACTGTTTCTTATTCTCTTCTATTACCTTTGCACTTATTTCATTTACGACGTATTTGGTTACAAATTAGTAAATGTGATACATTTCATTTATATAATACACATGATATAGGTTTCTCCAAAAATGGGTATAAAAATAAGTATGAGTCTTTAAAAATTAAAAAAATGGATATAAAAATATGTATGAATCTTTAAAAGTAAAGTTAAATATATGTGTAAATATGTTTTAAAAAAGGGCATTTATGTACTTTTCCCATATTGATGACTAATATCAAGTATCAACAGTGCAATTTGGTACTTTCTTAGCAATGTTGTTTTTTTGACAATAAATAATGGTGAAATTATTTTCTCAAACAGCATTTGAGAAGATTTCTAGTTTTATTCAATTTTTTTTTTAAAAAGGAAACTTTTCCCTATTGATGACTAGTATCAACAATGCAATTTGGTACTTTCTTGATAATGTTGTTCTTTTGAATAAATAATGGTGAATATTTTCTCAAACAACATTTAAGAAGATTTCAACTATTATTTAAATTTTAAAAAAGAAAAGAAATACAAAATGTTGCAGCCCTTGGTCATTCACACGTCTTTCTTTATGACATTAAATTCTTACTACTTATAGTAGCTAGGTTTCTAACTATTACTTAATTTTTTAAAAAATATTTATTTTCTGACTAGTCATTTTTAATTTTGAATTTCGCTATATAAGGACCTTTTTGAAGTAAAAATTTAATATTAGGACTGGTGACACCCATCTATATACCAAATAATTCTCTCTTGACCGTTGGAGTTCAATGGTCTAAATGGCCAAATACCACTTTATATGAGACCCTCGGCAAACTATTGACAATCTCTCAGAGATTCTACTTATGTGAATTTCTGTTTACTAATTTCATCGTTTACTTAGGTTATTTTTGGAACTTGGATTTTTAGAGGAAAAAAAAAAATTCAAAAGATTCTATTTTCTCTTATTTGGATTGAAACAAAAAATGATTGAAATTTTTTTCAAGAAAAATAAAAATTTATTTTGATATTATTTTTTAGTATATAGAATATTGACATAATTAGTAAAACTGAAAATAAAGTTCTATAAATTTTTAAGAAAAATATTTTTTTATTCTCTTTTCATGATTTTTTCCTTAAAATTCCCCCCCTTCCCCGCGGTTTCAAAGTCCAGTTCCAAATGGACCCTTAGTCCATCCCCTTTAATTGTACAAAAACATGCAGAGCTTAAATATTCCTTTATCATTTCGTAGAAGGAGAGTTCCGGCACAAATTAAACTTTATCAACATATATTAATGCTCTGTTAACTATCACTTATCACTTCAACAATGAAAAGTTATGAAACTAACATTGATAAGATAAAATGACAAATCAGACCTCCTTCTACCAAACAATCATTGAGTGTACATAAAATAGCACAACTCAAAGTTAAAAAAATAAAAAATAAAAAAAAGGGTTGATACAAATAATAATCTGGGAAATTAAAAAATGGTAAGTCCTTTAATCTTTTCCTTCAGCCTACTACCGGTTTGGCGGGAAACTTCATAATCAAATTATTGGGCCAGGCCTTATTGTGTTTTGGGCCTCACTAATTTCGGGCGGCCCATAAAACGAAACAATCCAAATAGCTTTATATCGGTCCATTTCTGGGCATCCCTGGTTCTTCTTTCTCCGCGAGTCTACCAGGCAAAACTCTCCGTCCTCAAATGGTGTCCAGAATTCTGCCCCGTTACTCCGCTGCTTCGACGGCAGTGCCGTCGTCTTCTTCAAAAACTGCTCCAATATGCAAACTCTCATCCTTATTCACATCCCCAAAAAGACCCAAATCTCCGAAACCCGGAAACTCAGAGAAAAACTCGAACAAAATGGCATCTCTGTCCGCATTAACTAGAAAAACCACCTCGTCAAATCCCAAAAACTCACTGAAAATCTCGATTCCCAATGCTCCGGTCCAGAACCGACTTCAAAAGTTCCTTAATACGAACTGTAAGTCAGGTAACGTTACTCTTCCTCAAGTGTTGCACTACTTTGATGAGTTGGTTCGCATGAAGCCCACTCCTCCCGTGTCTTCTTTCAATCGTTTGTTAGTTGCTTTAGCTAAGAATAAGCATTACGATGATGTTCTTTCGCTTTATACTAGGATGCACGCAAATGGGTTGTTGCCTAATTTCCTAACGCTTAATGTTTTGATTAATTGTTTTTGTAATTTGAATCGGGTTTCGGATGGATTTGTGGCTATGGGGAGCATGATGAGGAGGGGTTTTAGTCCAAATATAGCGACGTATACATCTTTAGTTAAAGGTTTCTGTATGGAGAATAAGAATTTGGAGGCAATCAAATTGTTCAAGACGATTTTCAAGATGGGGTGTAAGCCTAATGTAGTCACCTTTGGTACTTTGATTAACGGGTTGTGTAGGACTGGAAGTACGGCCTTTGCACTTAAGTTACATGAAGAAATGGCTAGTGGGAAAGATCATGGAGATGGGTTTAAGTGCAAACCAAATGTGGTTTGGTATGGTGCTATGATTGATGGGCTTTGTAAAGAAGGGTTGGTAAAAAAGGCGAAAGAAATTTTCTTGGAGATGAAAGCTAACGGGATTGCTCCTGATGTGGTTGTTTATAGCTGTTTGATACATGGTTTGTGCTACGAGGATAAATGGGAAGAGGCTAAAGGTTTGTTTCATGAGATGATAGATCAAGGTGTGCGGCCTAATGTGGTGACTTTTAATGTGTGGCTAGATGTGCTTTCCAAGGCGGGAAAGATGAAAGAAGCAAATGATATGCTAGAAATGATGGTCCAGAAAGGTGAGCATCCTGATCGATTTACTTACAATATTTTGCTAGATGGCTTATGTCGAGCTGGTAAGCTTGATCGAGCCAAGGAGCTATTTCTTTCCATGCCAACTAAAGGATTTGAGCCTGATTCAGTTAGCTACAACATGTTGATCCGTGTGCATTGCAAGAAGTCTAAGATTGAGGAAGCTTTGAATCTCTTCAGGAAGATGATTCCAAAGGGAGTTAGCCCCACAGTAGTAACATATAATACCTTAATATGTGGTCTCTTCAGCTCAGGTAAGGTCGACGATGCCCGCGGGCTGTTCATTGAGATGCAAGTTCAGGGTCTGGCACCAGATTCAAGTACATATGCTATATTTATGGATGGACTATGCAAGAACAAGCGTGTTTCTGAGGCCTTGGAGCTGTTTCGTAGCCTAAAAAATTGCAAGTTTGAACTGGATGTTCAAATTGTCAATGCCCTTGTTAATGGATTGTGTAAATTATCCAAGTTTGAACTTGCTTGGGAGCTGTTTCAGGGGTTGGTGCAAAGAGGCCTGGTGCCTAGTGTTGTGACATATTCCATCTTGATCCATGCCCTTTGCATAGAGAGCCATCTAGAAAAGGCAAATAGTCTATTTCTTGAAATGGAAGGAAAAGGGTGTGCCCCCAATTTTGTTACGTATAATACACTGATGCGTGGTTTTTGCAACAATAATGAGTTGCCGAAAGTGGTTGAACTTCTTCACAAAATGGCGGAGAGAAATGTGCCACCCGACGCCTCTACATTCTCCATTGTGATAGACTTACTATCGAAGGATGGAAAGTACCGTGAATGTCTAAGTTGGCTTCCTACATTTCCTGCACTGAAACAATCAAGAAATGAAATTATTACTTTCAAGACGATGGCATGAGTTACAGTTCACAATCTCATTTGGAAGTGTACCAAATTTCGATGAAATTTTGTTCTTTACCAGAGGTTACGAAATCTGAAGGGAGGAACATCTCGATTCAAGATTTTCTTGATTGATGGATTGAATTTGCATGGACCTGGCCGCGATGCATCTTTTGACTTATCTGAATATGGTGCAGTTTTTGCATCAGCCTATATAGTGTTTTTCTTTTCTCTTCGTTTCTCACACTATGGAGTAATTGTATATAGTAGATTTAAGTATCGATGAAATCATTTGCTTATTGGAGAGACTCTTTAGCATTATTCTTTTGTTGTTTGATGAAAGACCTGATTAGCAACTGTAATCTAAATTTCATGTAATGAATAAGATTATCTGCAAACTAGCACAAGCACATATCTATGGAATCTAGTAAGTTTCTACAAAAACTATTCCAATATGCCCTTGAACCATTCACCAAGCAAGGTAAAAGGCCGAAAAAAAAAACAGAAAACAGAGAAAAGAGAAGAAAAAAGAGATAGAGAAGAAGTCAAGGAAGAAAAAATTTACAAAATAGAGAGGGATGGATACTTATTGAAGTCGATAGGAATTAATGCGGATGGGTCATTACCTGGAGTTATAAAGATGCGTCACTCTAATTTTATAAAATAGTGAGTTATACGGTACGTCACGTCATCCTCTAACTTTATCAGAGAGTGAGACGGGAGGAAAAAAAATACAACAGTCTTGGATTGATGCAAATAATTCAAAGGAGGGCAATAAAATAAAATCAGAAATTACTTTTTTGCCTTTTTCTTGTGCCGTCTCTTCAACTAGACAAAGGGCGAATTTGGGTTGTCATGGAAATGCAGAATGGAACAAGAGAACAACTAGAACAATACAAGTGTTTTCCATTTTCCATAGAGGCAACCTTCTCACAACTTAGTATGGAGTATGCAAAAACAAGCAACCAGACAAAGTCTTCGAGATCAGGCCTAGCTACCTAACCTACTTCGTCCTATCACCAATAATTTTGCCCCCCCCCCCCCTTCATTTTCCATTCTCTCTCAATAAAATTGGATCCAATCTTTATCTGTAAACTTATTTTAATGGTTCACTTTAGGAATTACAGTTGCTAGGATGATGACTATAAAATGAAACTTCTCATCTATCAGATGCACTCATTTGAGGCATGTGGGCTGGGATTAAAATCCTTCGGCCAAAAGTCTGGTTTAGTTTGCAGTTTGTATGGTTAGCATATCACTGTTTAAAATGTTACTTGTTCATACATACATAAATAATGTATTTAGATAAGAGACAAAATATGCTTGTTGTCTTAGTAGAAAAAAAATCTTTGGAAAATTTGACATATATTTGTTTCAATTGATAGTTATCATTTTAGGCTTTCCGTGATAAGAATACGCATTGATGATAGTAAAAATGGAATTTTTATTTCTATTTTTCAATCAACAGAGATATGAAAACTAGTCATTACATTTAATTCTCGATGAAATTTGTTCATTAACCATTATATTAAAACCGTAACGGTTAGTCATAGTGTATTCACTATTTATATATATATATATATATATATATATATATTAAGATCAGGAGAGGAGCTTGATTAATAAGTGAAATCTAAATGATTGGAGACAACACAGAATTCAATGAAGAATCTTGCAAATTATTTAGCTAATGTATGGAATGTGATTTAGGTCATTTTAGGGGATAGCTTATCTTTATGTTGGCAATGCCAAAGTGATTGTGATGTCCAACAAAATCTGTCTTTCGGATAGACTTTTATGTTTGTTGTTGAATGCTTTTTGAAGCATATTGGTGGTAATTAAGTCAAAAAGTAATGAGGTTATACTTGTTTTTTTAATTTACTTTATGATGTTTTTGTCGGGTTTGCTTTATCCAAGTTTAGTTCACCCCGTCGACCACTATTGAGTCATGTCTGTAATTATATATACGCCAAAGCCGAAATATGTACCGAAACAAGCACACAACTCAATTCCTCGATCCATGATCAAAATCTTACTAGGTAATATCGAGAAAAATAATGCCACATACACATAATATATACATATATTTGTATATCTCATTCAATACTCGACTCAGTGAACTGGAATACAAATATCACATTTAATGATTATATGACATATACGGTGTCTAACCCACCATATCAATATATTATTTTTAATTATAATTATATTTTATATGTGATTTATTTAAGATCTAATTTATTAATTAGAATTATTCAAAAATAGATTAACAGGGTAAAAAACATGTATTTCTAACGTATTTTGCCAATTTGGCAATGATGATCAGGTAAAAATGACGAAACTAAAAAATAGAAATTATAAAAAGAAATAGAAAAGGAAACAATGAAAGTGAAGATAACTTTTGGTAACCTCTCCTCCACGGCTTGGAAATCAAAGTGCCCCTATCAATATACCTTTAATATCATGTATCCGTTTTGGAAATCTCATTTTTGAGAGTTGAAATAATTCAGTGCCTCTACAATTATTTAGAAAAAGATTTTATAATCAACTTAGAGTAGCACATTAGCGTGGAGTAAAGTACTACCCTGTTTGGCGGCACTACTATTACTATCCCATTCTAATTATATTTATTAGATGTCTAAAATTTCTTTCACCGTCAACATTCATCTCTCAAGTCCAATCAAACTCCACAAAGTAAGTACTTAGATTCCATTTTTTCAAACTTACTCTCAATTCCATTTTTTCAAACTTACTCTCAACATGAGAATCACAGCCATAATAATTCTACACTCAACAAAGACATGGATATTGTTCTAATCACATCATGTCTATACCATGGCAATAATATATGGAATTATTTCTCTTTTTGGACTTGTACGTACACCGCCACTAGTGCATTGTTCTTCCCCTTCTTCTTCTTCTTCTTAATTTTTTATTATTATTTTATTTCTTCATTTGGTTGAGAAAATATTAATAACCTGCCATATACTGTTCACATGTAGATCTGACCCATATGTATTGCATGTAGTAATTTTTCTATGTGTTGTTGACCCATATATATATATATATGTGTATGTGTGTGTGTATTTGTGTGTACTATGCACTACTAAATCCTGACCCATACCTTGGTTTTAATTTTGTTTGGCATGAATTAAGGACATTTAATGTATTGAAATCTTGAAGAAGATCGTAACTGAAAGTTGGCCCTCAAGCTCACTGAAAATAAATTGAGTAGAGCAACTACAATTCTAAACTCTATATGTACATGTACCTAATAAACTCTATATATGAAAGCAAGATACATAGAAAATGAATCCATATACTAAAAATATCATATATATATATATATTGCCTATGGAGCAATCCCCCATACGACCCCCCATATGTATATATAGACAAAACAAAATGAAATAAGATAATGAAGATCGAAAAAGCTTTTAAATATTGAAACAGTCATATCTTCACATTAATGCAAACACTAGGTCAACGTATTAGGTAAAGACTACATGGGAAAGGGAGAAGAGAGAAATCATACCTAACTTGGCGTTTGTCTCCTCTGACGACTTCTAATTAATATTTCTGGCTATTTCATGTTTCATCCCTTCAATTTTATTCTGCTGTGGTACAAGATCTCTATAATATATATATATATATATATGTGATATTATAATATAACTCTTTTGTTTGCATGAATTAGTTACATAAAAATATAAATATATATATACATACGCATATCACATGTTATAACTATACATGTAAGTAGACATAGAATCGTTGAGAATTAATAACCTTGTAAGTCTCTTCATGAAAACTTCTGATCATCGGCAGATATCATTATGAATGGCAAGCGATCAAGATTAATTTCCTCTAGTTGAGGGGAATGAAGCCTGGTCCGAAATCCTTCACATCATGATCATTTGTAGACACACACACACACACACACACACATATATATGTAACGTTTCGAGCTTTTAACAGAAAGATCTCGAACCAGACGACATTCCCCTCAACTGTTGATTAGAGAGAGAGAAAGAGGGAGAGAGAATATGATACAGGTAGAGAGAGAGAGAGAGAGAGAGAGAGAGAGAGAGAGAGAGATTTGATATGGCCATGCATTATTAATACACAGATATAAATGGGGTCCCTTATATACGTAAGGATGAAAGTAGATTCTTTCTTCGCGGTCACATGACATGGAGTCCACTTTCTACACTACCACTATCATTGCTCTTCGCACTAGTTAACTAGGGATCGACTTCTAGTTTCTATAAAACATTTCCACGAAATTAAATTACATGTAGCAAATAGTAAAGGGTTAATTGCAAAAATAAAAAAAAAATCTGAATTTAATACTATTTTTTGATTTGTGTAAAATTACATATCCAATATTTGTAAATGTATATCTTCTATACATGAATCGGATGATTTTTTATCGACGGTTTTAAGTTATTTTCAATAAATTTTAAGCATTTATCAGCAAAAATGAGATATCTGTAATTTGTATTTTGTGTTTAGTCAGAAACTTTTTTGATAAATTTATACACGTAAATTTAAATGTCAATATATAATTTGTAAAGATTTTAAAAATCAATATATAATTTTGCTCAAGCAGAAATATAGGGTTAAAATTATAAAAAGACCATAATTTAGGTTTTTTTTTTCGGCCGTTAACCCCATAGTAAATAGAAAGATATTATATGTCCCTTTTTCTTCTTCTTTTTTTTTTCCTCGACATAATAAATCTTTTCCTGTTAGGAAAATCTTAGTGTCCTATTTGTTATTCCATCTCAAGTCAACATAAATAGCTACCTTAATCAAGACAAAAAAAAAAGAAGAAGAAGAAGCAATATGTATGGAAAAATCTAGATCGCCTAATCTCTAAAAACCATTTGATTTATATACACAGTTATGTATACTCTCAGTTTAATAAAGTCAAGNTTGTTGCTTCTTCTATATAAACTGCCGATATACGTATATACATTAACTAGAAGAGTTAAACTTATGCATGATTGAATATTATTGCGTTAATTAGGAACTTTGAAATAATATGACCATACATACACACTCACCGCATACAAAGAGTACACTATAAATTGATGTGTGTGTGTGTGTGTGTATATATATATATATATTTATATTTATAATCAATGTGTGATACAATTTGGATCTTAATTGTTGTGGAGGGCATTTTTTGGCATGGAACCAATAGAAAATTGAGGGTCTGACTTGCTTAGCAACAAGAAAAAGAAAAGTCGACAAAAATTAAAATAAAAGAAAAAGAAGGCCTTGACCTTGAGATTATTGTATATATTCTCATCTCTCAAGTAAAGGATATGTCTTTTGCTTGCCACTAGAGTAAAGGGAAGGTGGGAGGTGAAGAAACTTATTGGGTCCTCAATCCTCATGATCATGGCATATGCAGCTACTCTGATGCTAAGCTTAAATCTCAAGCTCAACACTTTGCATCGACCCTGTTAAAGCTTTTAAGCACCAAATAATATTTATATAAAGAGAAGAAATGGACAAAAGAAAAGTAGATTTAAAGTCGGTCTTCTTATTTACTGACTAATTTTGTCTTGCCTCCTTTTTTCTTAAGGAATAAATTTTTTTTGCCATACATCCAATAAACCTACTTTGAGAAGCATTTTCATTTGAAATATCATGCATGTACATGAAAAAGGAAATAAAAGAAAAGAAGGATTTAACAAGCAGAGTGAGTTGCTTTTAAAGTATTATATAACGTGAAACAATTTTTTTACTACCATACGACAATGGCTTTAAGCAAAACCAATTCTGTGAGGCATACTATACAGTTCCCATAGTTTTTTCTTTCTTTTTTTTTTTTTTTTTTGACAGTCTCTTTTGGATTGTTTAATAATTACAATTATGTTTTTTGCACTTTAGTTTTCTATGGAGATCACTTTAATTTCCAGTGTTCAATCCATGATCAACATAACCAAAAGAAGAACAATATTGAAGGTACTATATATAGAATTGTTAAGTGGGTCTTTCATCTTTGTGTTACAAACATAAACTGCATTTAATTCGATCTCAAATTCTAAAGTTTTTTTTTTTTTTCTCCAACCATCGTGATAAATTCTCTGTTGAAACTGGTACTAAATTTTGGAAAGTACATTTCCGTACATTTTCATGTCTGTTCAAGTTTATAATCTTATAATGATTGCATGCTATAAGTTGTAATTAAAGGTGAAAGCCACGAAGGTAATAACCAATTAATTGAAGCAAGTTTTTCCCGGGAAAAATATTTTTTTTAAAAGAAGTCAAACAGCTAAAATAATGAGAGCATAAACACATCTATACTATATATTATTGATTTATTTCCCTCGTTATGATTTGTGTTAAGAATAAGAATGAAGGAAAAGAATATGAGCATGGGAGCATCTTTGTACAGGAACCTATCAAAGAAAGCCAGCCTTTTTTCAGCACTCGTCACGATTCTTCTTTTTCTATAATCATACATATCAGCAGACAACAATTCCCAAAACGCCTTAATTCCTTTATGCCACAACCAAAAAAAAATGCAAATAATGCATTCCCAATGGAAACCCATAATAACATTGTCTGTGATAAAACATTGAAAGTCATATATATATATACACACACACATATTATTGGAATGGGCAGTTCTGTTTTTGATGGTTTTTTTTTTTTTTGAAATCCTGTTTTTGACGTTTTAGTTTCACTAAAATGCTAATTCAATCCTTTTTGGTTTGTCTAGATGTTTTGGTGCAAATGGAATCAAAAGCAACGCAACAAAATATTATTTGAAATTTCCCATAAGATGAGATTATATATAATAGATAAGAAAGCAAAACCAGTTAAACAATTGTGAGATCCAGCTAAGGTTAATATGTGCATGCACATACATGTGTCGTCAAGTTAGTATGGACAACCAGTAGTCTTAGTGGATTTCCTCCATATGATTCAACAGCAGCAAAAGCGAAAACAGTGACCAAGTGACAGCTCCGTAATACAGCCAAATCAATACTTGGTCCAGAAATCTGTTTGATGTGGAAGAAAAGTCTATCAAACTAATAAAGTTCTTATTGAAGATATTTGGGTCAAAACGAACTTTTTGGGTCCTTGTGTTTTTGAAAATGTTGGCACAGTAAAGGTTTGTATGCGCCTCTCTCTCTCTCTACTTCGGCAAATAATAGATAAATAAGGAATTCAAGTCTGAAAACGCTCGAACAGAAGCTGAAACCATCGTGTCACGACCCAAAATCCAGCCAATGACAGAAGGTGAATTTCACAAAGATGAAAAATTCCTTGATTTATTTGAAAAGTATTAAAAGTTCTAGTTTTCTATAAAACGGTCAATTTAAATAAAATAATTTAAATTTCATCCAATGAACCACTCTCACAGTTCGTATACACCATTAAACATAGATCGAATAATTATTTAAAAACGCGAAATTAAATATAATTCCAAGCAACATCATCATCCACAACGAAATTCAAATCCCACAATGGCATACATAGATTCACAGACAAAATAGAAAGCAGTAAATCTTGGTTCAATACTAATACAAAGCCCAAACAATCCAAAAACTAAGACGACAAGCTTCTAGCATTACCAAGAGATGAATTGCAATCAAGATGACCTCTTACTCCTCTTGATCACTGAGATCGCACTGGACACAACCTGAGGAAGAAGGTAGGGAGGTGAGCATAAAATGCCCAGTAGGAAAAATAATTACCCGGTTGAAAATATTATAGTGATGGAGAATTCCTGCATGGTTAGTTTAGTCCAAAACATACATATATATATATATATATAATCTAAACCGGAAATCCATATATATATATAAAAACAGTGTAATCAAAACCATTCAATCCATATGCACATGACATAAATCAACTCATACCCATAAACTCTCATCTATGAAAATCCAGGATGATGGCACTAAGTATGCCTAACAGCCTGCCTGATATCTAAACTCATACCCGTAGGGGACACCCATGTGTCGCCTACCACTTGGAGGGGCAACCGAATTGCCTATACTTGCCAAATAGAGAAGTAATCAGAAGTAACAAAACCCCGCGCGGGTTTATCGACTCTACACCGATGGTGGGGCACACAGCGCCACTCTATAAACCCATGATGCTAACACAGTGCTCATGTATGATCCTATGACACGTGTAATACAGAACTGAAGTGTGAAAATAATCATGCTCCAATTTTTCGGTAAAATCAGCATACTAGGCTTTTATAGAAAAAAAGGGCAACATAACGGCCCTATTTTTAATATATCCAAAATAACCTGCACTCAGAAAATTCCCAGAGCAATACAATATGTATACATTATACAATCAATTCCCATCATAGATGTTCAAGAAAACCAAAAACCACATTCGTTTTCATATGTTGTAGAAAATAAGTTTTATTCGAAAACGATATAAAACAAAGGTAATTGAGCCCCTACCTAGCTCGAATAGTAATACCACGCTATTGAATCCTCAAGGAATTGTTGACGATTGTCCGGAGGGTCGGAAATCAATTCCAAGCTCTCGATCGTCTTCTTGCGAAAAACCAACTTCTCACCGGAGCTTCAATTCCACAAACGGACCTCTTCGCTGAATTCCTAGCACCCAAAATAGCTAGGTTAGACATATAACTTGTCCAATTCGGGTTCGGGCCCACACCGGGCCGTTGGCATGCAAATCGAGACAAATCTCGACCGTCCGATCTCGATTTCCGTGCCGGTCACCAAACATAGGCAATATATGTATCAAACTTCTCCATTTTCCGAGTATAATCCAAAAATGAGGTCAAAAACACAATCCAACGGCTGAATCAAAAACAATAACTATAAACTCGAAATACCCAAAAATAACAACTTTCAATCCGGGCAAAATGGGGTTGAGATATATATACCTTGATGATCCTTGCGACGAGACGAATCCAACGGGACCGGTTGGAGGTCGAATGGTGGCCGGAATCGTCGCCGACGGCCAAAAATCCGATTCGGCCTCTTGGAGCTTTTTCGGCGTTGCAGGCGACGGCGGCGACTGGGGACGGGCGGTGCGGCTTCGGCGTCGCACGGGGAGGCTTTGCCGGTCGGTTGCGCGGGCGGACGACGGCGGCGGCGGCTCCTGTGGCGGTCTGACATCGACGGGCGGAGAGAGATCCGAGAGAGAGAGAGAGATCAGGGGGGAAGAGAGAGAAGAGAGAGAGAAAGAAAAAGGACAGGGCACGTGGCCCTGTCTTATAGAGCTGTGCAATTTTTCAAAAATTATACATAAGTCTACAAAATTTCAAATTTCTTTCAAATCAGTCCTCCAAAAATTACAATTTAGTCATTCTGCACAAAACTTTTGCAAATTAATCCTTCCAATATTATATTCGAAAAATTGGTAAAATGTCCAAATTATCCTCCCAAAATCCGGGTTTTTACACATCATCTCTACGCAAATCAAATGTGTTTATAATTCATAATTTAAGACTATTAAGTCAAAAGAGCTTTTTTATAAACAATGGACTTATTTGGTTCAATCATTTTATTCTATTGAAATTGAAAACTAATTTGAATAAGTATTTGTTTCAATAATTCTAATTTTTCTATTCAAATAATATTTTAAAATGAGTGTTTATTTCAACAATTCAATTTTTTTCATTCAAATGATATATCAAACAAATCAATGAATCCATCACATCAATCATTAGAATGAATTTTTTGTGTCTTACATAATAAAGGAGAAAAATTATTTTTAAATAATCTATTTTTATACTCTCATTTTAATTACAACTCATTTTATTATTTTTTTATTTAAATATCTCTAGTTTTTTTACAACTCATGTTCTATTTTCATATTTCAATCATGTTAGTGCAAGAGACTTGAAAAACATAAAGGAGGAACCGAAGGCGCAGAATTTAGTGGGTTCACAATCAGTTGAACCAAAGCTGTTCAAATGCCATAGGATTAAGCTTTTGCTTAGAGAGAATGAAGCTTGAAAACTTGATATAAGACCATCACAATATGATGGCGGAAGAGACCTGTCATTGTGATTGAAAGCAGAAAAGTTTCTATAGAAATGCGAATACTCTTCGTTCTGTGAGTTCAAAAAATGGATTAAGGTCACTAGAAGGCTACAAATGAACTAGGACTCGGAACTTTTAAGACCTGAAACAATGATATGAAAATATGTGAATCAATGCGTAAGGTGTATTGATAATTTGATGTTAGGATGCCTGTGAATTTTTTTTTGGGGGGGGGGGGGAGCAAATGAAAATAATTGAATAAGACTGTATAGTCCGCAAATTATATAGGCGCTGTACATGTTGACCGAAAATGCCCAGTCTGATTACAGCGGCTGCAATGCACAACCCGTTTCATCCGACCTCCATCATCCGCGCGGATCCGCTTTTTCCTTGGCTGTGCAGGTGGCTTCAGTGACTTTGGCGGGTTTATAATAACCTCGGCATCTTTACCACCTTCATCCTGAGATTCCAATCCCATTGACGTCTCTTTCCAAAGGGTTTTATCTGGGATCGGGTGTATTGATTGTGAGTAGGCCTTGCGATAATTTGCCACGGTGAAATAACTTTCAGTGAAGCGATGAACATTTTGCCTACAAGAGAGGAGAGCCGCCACAGCATGAGCGCAAGGCATCCCACAGAGCTGCCACCCACAACATGTACAGCAACGAGTGCGGATATCCACAACGTGCTCTCCTTCAAGGGATAAAACTCCAAATTTAGCATCATCTTCTTTAATCACATGACAAGAACTGGCACGCTTAATTGCATCCGAAACAAGCTTTTCAGCAGAAGGAACTAGTGTTCCTGTCCACTGCATGCTGATTTCACGACGCTCATTATACCAAGTCATCAGATGCCGTCGGATACACTCCATCATTTGAATTATTGGAAGCCCAGCGGCTTCAAGAATCCAAGAATTTAAAGACTCGACTGCATTAGAAGTCAAATGTCCAAGCCTAGTTCCCTTAAAATATGCTGTGGCCCACAAGGAAGGTGGGATCCTTCGAATCCAATAGGCAGCTTCCTGTGAAATGTCTTCAATCTCAAGAATTTTTGCTTCAAATTCCATGACAGTAAAGGCATAAGCAGCCTCCCAAAGAAGGTTGATAAGCACGGAATTATTAAATTCTTTCTGAAAACTATCACTAAGGAAATTCAAACAGAACCCGTGAAAAGCAGCCGGGAATTTTGCCTCTACTCCATCTACAATACCCTGTTGTCTATCAGACAAAATCGTAAGCCTTGGCATGTTTTCCACATTTATCTCAAGCAGGACATGCAGCTCTGACAGAAACCACATCCAGTTATCATCGTTCTCCTCATCAACCACCCCAAAAGCCAATGGAAATGTAGCACCATCGGCATCAAAACCAGTAGCAAAAAGTACAGTGCCAAGGTACTTGCTTTTCAGAGGAGTTCGATCAAGTCCAATTAGAGGCCGACATGCTTTCAGAAACCCATAAATCGATGCTTGAAATGAAACAAACAGGCGTTGGAAACAGTTATCAGCAGGATTTCCATACACAAGTGCAATGCTTCCTGGATTTGTCCTTCTGATCTGGTCACAATACTGAGGCAGTAAGCGATAATCTTCCTCAAACGATCCACGAAGAGCAGCCATGAACCTCTCCTTTCCCCTCCATGCTTGCTTGTATGATAATGTGATCCCATGAACGCGGTGAATCTCTTCCAGTATCTCCTTTGGTTTACATTCAGGATTTTCCCTCAAACGTTGTTCTACAGAATCTGCAACCCACTGTACTGAGGCTTGTTGATGACCAAGATGGCCAATTCCACCACAAGTGTGTTCATCATGGATGGTCCTAATTGTGAAGGTCGGAACACCAGGAAGTTTTGCAGCATGAATTCTCCAAGGGCATCCATCACTTGCACATTTGGCAGTGAAACGAGTCTTGTCAGACTTAACTGTCTGCATCTCAAAACGAAGAGCAATTGCCGCATCTCTCAATGCCCTCCGACAACTCTGGACATCAGAAAACTCCTGCCCAACAATCAGCTCGTAATTAGGGACCAGAACTAAAGCTTCAGATTGAGTAATAGGAGCACTTATTATCATCTGCGAATGCTGAAGATCCGCATCTGATGCAGAAACAACATTCATCTCCTGAATGTGGTCCACAGATAAACTTAAGTTTCCATGAAAATCATGGTCCTCTACAACAGCCAATTCATGATTATCCAATAAACCCAGCTCATGAGTCTCGACAGTGAGACCAAGTCCATCACCATGGTCATTAACATCATCTGTATGGTCTTGATCTGCTTCAAAATCATTACTTCTTTCCACCTCTAAATCATTGGCTTGAAGATTCTGAATATGTGTATGTCTGACATCCATTTCATCCTCACGAATCTGGCCTAGAGCTAGTCCACGATCATGGTCATGCACTATATCAATCTCATTGCCATCATGGGAATATGCTAAATCCAAATCCTGATCATGGGCCGTATGTTGATTATGCCCAAATCCCAGATTTTGATTTGAACCAAATGATAAATCATGATTTTGCCTCAAAATCACATTATGGCTTGCCATTACAAACCCCAAGTCCAAAATACTCAATCAAAATACCCCTACAGCTAACAAATTTCTTCCAAGCAGTGTATCAAGTAGCCCTGTTTCACATTGAAATAGGTTTTAGGAGCAATGCAAGTACGTCCATTATGGCCCGTTTGCCGCCAAGAAAATAAATAATTTCAATTTTTAATTTTCCAATTTGAACACATAACAATCACGTCTAGAAGAGTTTCCATTAGAAACTAATGAATCAAACATAAGACATTCCATTAAGAAAACAAAGATTCAAACCAAAGAAGAATTTGGGTTCGTAATCAACTAGTCTGAATTCATGGAAAACAAACAACAATCTTCAAAAGTGAGGTATTTTCAAACTTACGGCGAGCTTAAAGGAGTTTCCCAGTAACAAAAGTGTCAAGAACAAAGAGAACCTGTCAATTAAAAGACCAAAACAAAACAAAGTTAGAAATGGGAAAGCTTTAATAAAAATCAATAAAGATTATCGAGCGTTAATTAGGGTTTTACAGATTGAACAAAACAAAACAATGCAAAGAGAGAGAGAGAGAGAGAGAGAGAGAGAGAGAGAGAGAGAGGAGTGTTTGGCGGGTGGGAAAATGATAAAGGGTAAGGAGGAAAAACCTGAAAGAAAAAGAGAGAGGGTAGAGGGAGAAGAGGAGGGCCGTGAAAATTTGAATCGGGACCTCTACGCCCTAGGGTTAACCCGAGGGTATATGCGTCATCCTCTTTCCTCCACTCTTCTGTTTAAATTTCCATAATTCCCAAATTGCCCTCAAACTCTCACTTAATTACTCTGGAAATCAGCTTACCAAGGACTGCTTTTTCGTTTATTTATTTATTTTTTATTTTTTAAAATAAATTATGTGTACTTGGATTTTGATTTTCACTTCTTTTCTTTTCTTTTCTTTTTTTTTTTATTTTTTTTTTAGCAAAGGTCGTTATTGTTAGGCTTATGAATTTCGACTTTCTTCTAAATTCCTTCCGGCTAAGTTATAATTTATGTCCAACTAATAAATAATTAAAATTTTAAAAATATGAATAATGAAATAAAAAAGCATTTTGATATATCGAACGATGTCATGAATTAATTAATTGATATGAATGTTATATATCCTATACTAGAGTAAAAAATCATAGTTTTTATTCTATTTATTCTATAAAAACTTTATCATCATTGTTGTAATAGGTCGGAAAGAGAGTGCTTTGCTGACTTTTTGCAATTCTCCTCCTCTTCTTCTATTCTCCTTGATTTTTTCGGGGATTAGGATTTTTTTTCTTTTTTTCTTTTAATTTTTTAGTAAGTCTAGAATTAGATCTGTAATATATATTTGTATAGATTTTGTATAATATGATCTTTCATTTGTGTGTGTTTTTTAAATTTTGTTTACTAAATTTTAAATTTGAGAATTTTGTTTAATTCACATTTGTAATGTGGATGAGTAGATTTTCTTTTCGGTGAGTGTAAATATCATTTGGTGTTAGAATCATAATCTACTTTATTATTGGTGATCCTTGTTATCTTCTTATTTTTGAGAATTATAATAGTCTACAATTCTTAATATTGTTGTGTTTGTGATCCTTTTTATCTTAATATTGTTGTATTTGTAATCCATCTTATTTTTTAAAAAGTTTGAAATTATAAATATTTGTGCTTATATTGTAATTGAGACATTTGTGTTTTAGTTAATATCCCTTTTAATCCACAAAAAACAAAAAATAGTTGACACAAATTGTAATTCAACATTGAATAAGTGAATCAAAATTCCTAAAAAAAAAAGAATGAATGAAATGTTATCAATTGTCTTTGTCACCAATGATTAAAAGATGAATTGTAAACATTTATGTTGGTCATATGATGTTATTGAAAGCATTACGGTCAATCAGGTTAATAACAGAATAAAAAGCCATTTTCTTCATTATCTGGAATGGTTAAAAGAAATAAAAACCATCGTATTTCAACGATTTTCAAGATAGCATGAAACGATTTCCTAGCATTGCTTGTGATCTCAAGAATCAAGACGATTTCCAAAGCCTCTCTATATCATCGATCTTTGTGTTTTGCAGTAACAGAAACCGAATGCAGAGTAAACTATTTTCCTTCATACAACATTCCTGGTCTAGTCATCCTATGACAAAAATGCTCATGCAAAGAATAATAGATTGCACCAGCTCGAAACCTTGGGTCGTCATGGCGCAAAGAATGAAACATCTTTATGTAGAAGAAGCTTGAAACCTTGGAAAAGACTGCATGCCAGAGCCCAGTCCGTAGAAGCTCTCTGGCATGGCTCGAAAAAAACCAAAGCAACACTATCAGCTGAAAAAATTAAGCAAAATCACTATTTCCAGCTTGAACCAACGCTTTCTCTCACCAGAAGTTTGATGCTGACTCGTCTTTAAGAATCCAACAGGTGTTGATTATCCCCACCTGGCCAGGCCTCATCTCTTGGCTTAACTGAACAATCAAAGCTAATAAAACCCAAAAAATATATGTAGTTGCTGGAATACCAGACTTCATTGCTAAAAATCTACCTAAGTCTACTCCTTCAAGACGCAACTTTTGCCCTTTAATTCTACAGATTCAAACATAGGAAGCAATTCGGAGACAACACTTTGCAGGGAAACATGATTCAGCCTACTGTTAATTCCGTTTATGGCCATTTTTGAGAGAATTGTAACTTCCTGAGCATCCAAACTTACATCAAACAACTCATTCCAAGATGATTCATCTTCTATGAGATTTGAGTCCCTCATAAGTTGCATTACTCTCTCCAAGCTTGCCACATTCCTACCTGCGCCGCAACCCATAGCAGTTGCAGCACCAACTGCATTTGCAATTGCTAACGTATTAACCATTGGCAAACTGTTTATAAAACCAAATGCAATAGCAGCTACGAAACTATCTCCGCAACCAACTGTATCCACAACATCCACCTGTTACATTCCATAGCATCAAATATAATCAATTTCATATTAGCAAAGAGACAAATATGGTAAGAAATCCAAGGTTAAAATAGCAGAACCTAAGAACTGAATAATAAGTATGAATTCTATCATTGCCAATACCTGTTCCAGTAATATTTACTTAACATTTAGGGACAACAGAAACAAAAATATAACAGACAAGCATATCTACAGCATGCGTATATCATAAATTTGAATATGATTAGCATAGAAAAGCTTCTACATGGGTGCAACAAACAAGTTCAAAATCTGGTCCGGTTGAAATGTAAGAAAAGGTAAGACAGTGTAATCAAACTCATAGTTAATGAGAAAAGGTAAGACAGTGTAATCAAACTCATAGTTAATGTTGGTGCAAAGACATTTATCAACAAGTTCAAAATGAATTTCCACTTAAAAAAATTTGAATTAAAATTATACCTTGAATGCGGGTACAAAAGATATACTTGATATAGTTATGAGAATTGAACCCTTTGAACCCATTTTCACAATCACCCATTTTGTGCGCACCGCTTGCCTGAGCAGCTGCTGCCCTGCTAGTATTGGATTTTTTATGCCTGTCAGTGTCTCAGCCTGGAAAAATCATGAACATTGGTAAAAAGTTATAAGAGAAGTAGCAACAAAATTCTATACCGGATTTTTGGGAGAGAACTTGATTTTATTTAAACATTATTAAATACTATAATTAGGGAAAAAATGAAAAATAAAAATAAAAGAATCCTAAAGATACACGGGCAACAACATCTACTCTCTTCGGCTTTCAGACCCTAGCGTGCTTAACTAACACAGACCAATCTAGTCAAACAAATGCTGCTCCAACTTTATCATTTCCATATTGACCATAAAATTCACAAGAACCATGACAAGTTTAAGCCAAAACCTCATCAGAAGTGAGAAGAAGGACATCGCTCTTCATTAAAAACTGATTAAGTGCTTGCTGTTCTTCTGGCGTTCCAGCAGAAAGACTCTTTCCGCGAGGCCCAGGATCAAAAAATATTGCTGTTCCAACTTCAATAGCATGCTCTAATGCTGATACTATTAGACCAGGTGAGAGCTCATCAAAGCCATAACCATTGCAGAAAAGGATTTTTGACTTTTTAATAGCCATTTTGACTTCTCCAGATAATTTTCCCAACCAACTAAAAGCAGGCTCCTTACTGAAATCAGCTCGACTGATAGACAAATACATTTATTCAGATCACCAATCTTTATAAAAAATTTAAACAATAAAAGTACGCAATCAAACAAATCACACAAGGACAACACTTGCTAAGGACAGTGTTCTTGGAGCTTCTGCTGAAAACTTGAAAAATTTTTGAAGGAAAAAAACAAAGAGAAGTTTAAAATGTTGAAAACTACCTGCAAAAGCCATGTCTTTGCAGCGGATCCACCAAAACCCAGCACAGAAGCGTTTCATATGAGGCAGCAGAATTGTCAACAAAATCATTATCTACGCTCATCCCAACCATTCCAATTCCTTCATCATGAAGCACATCAAGAAGGAAACCTCCATATATTTCATTACCCACATGACCAATTGCAATGCACTGTAAACCCAGTCTCGCTGCTGCTATTGCCACATTGCAGTTGCCACCAGCTTCCCAGTATTGCTAATATAGGACAGTATAATTAAGCCTCAAAAAATTTAATGATTTATCCACACCAAAGGGAAACAAAGAATGTTGACCTGTTTTTGTACCAAGCCAAAAAGCAACATAACATCATGAAAACAAACATTAACAGATATCGGCAGACCAATACACATACGATCTTCTAGAATTAGAGTGGAAAGATATTGGTATATGGTTTATTTCACAGAAGATAAGCCAACACTTTGTAATGTCAGCAAAAGCGTAAAGACTCACATACAATGACTATCACAATTGTGTTCCTGAGACGTTGACCACCATTGCTATTGCCGTCAACATGAGCTCAGAGAGAAGAGGCAGTGCCTCAAGCCAATATTTTTGCTTCGTGCAATTTCTCCAGATCAAGATTCAAATTTATAAGATCATTGAGTTTCTTGTGCTTTCAACCAAGCTAAAGGTTTTCCCACATTATTTCAAAGAACCAATCACGAACCTTCGAAGACATGGTCCGCTGTTCTTGTTAGGTAAATTAACACTTCAGATATGGCCAAAGGGGATCAGAAGCAACAGCAAGACCTTTGGCCACTTTATGTCAGTAAAATAGGTAGGCCAAGAAATCTATCTAAATCCTAAATATATAGGTGCTTCTCAAAAAATTATAACCTGACAAGAAAGCAATTTAATAAACCTCTCCTAAATACATTTAACAAAAAATTACATACTCCAATAGACAAAAACCCAAATAGGGTTTCCCTCAACAACAACAAAAACTCAAATGGGTCATTCTATTGGCT
Source organism: Parasponia andersonii (assembly GCA_002914805.1). NCBI lineage: Eukaryota > Viridiplantae > Streptophyta > Magnoliopsida > Rosales > Cannabaceae > Trema > Trema andersonii. Next base: position 63,520 of record JXTB01000510.1, on the reverse strand, counting down.
CACTTCGCAAACAATACGTCAACAATTTACGACTTACAATACAAACAGAGCAAGATTACTAAAATAGTGGGAAAAAATAACAAAAAAAAAAATCTCAGCAAAAACCCAACCTTATCGGGCGACGACGCCGCTAAACGGTCCATGTAAGCTTTACGATCCTCCTTCTTGGGTGGGGGCAAATTGGGAACATTGAGCACAACATCGACGCAGAGGTTGCCAAGAGTGGCCACGTCGACGTCTTTGTCTTTGAGGCAAACACCCCTGGACTCATTCCTATCGCGGAGGGAGTCATTAAGGGAGGTGGAATTAGGGTTAGGGGTGTGTTTGGGGACACAGATTCCGACCCCTAACTTGGCACGGTTGAAGATGGAAAGGGAGCGAGAAATTGGCGGGAAAATGGAGAAGATGAGGCTAGGGTTTTGAGGTCCATAGTGGAAGAAGGGATTTGGAGATTTGGGATTTAGGGTTGTCATGGTGCTGTGATGCATTCAGAGAAGCTTTTGCGTGAACGGAGCTAAAGCTAATGACTCTGAAATGGAACAACACTGGTTGGGACGACGAAGAAGAAGAAGAAGAGTACGAGTGACGATAAATAATTCAAAGAATTTCAAAACAAATGCTTCATTTTTATTTTTCGTTGAATTATTAAAAATATGATTAAGAGTCTATACTCTCTACTTTATGACTTTACGATAGATATGATAAATAAAACTAATGAAATTAAATAAAAGAATTCTGAGAAAAGGGGGGGTCAATTCTATTCAACTTGAAATTGCAACTTTTGTTTCTTTTTTTCCTATCCATGTCTTTTGGAACTTTTTTTTTTCTTTTTTAATTTTTTTTGGAAGGAATGGAACCAGCTTACAACTTGGTTGGGCTTGTTTGGTACAAGAATTTCATTCTATTCATATAAAAACATCATTAGAATGATTATATGTTTTAATAATTTTAATTTTTTTTATCCAAATAATCTTTAAATAATCTTTTAAAATGAGTATTTATTTTAATAATTAAATTTTTTATTTAAATAATTTAACAGTCACATTAATTATATATTTTTAAATTAATAATTGTGTATTTTTGAATCAATATGTCTCGTTCCAATTATAACTTGTTTTCCTTTAAATGTCTTTCTCTAAACTCGTTCGAATAAGCGAACTAAACAAGACTTTTACTTCAAACGTCACTCGTATAACATATTTCACAATTTTCGTACAATTTTCATTTAAGTACACCCATTCGTACATAATAACTAAACAGTTATTGTGACGTAAAATAAAGATAAACTACCGTAGTGGTGCAAGTCTTTAAACACTGACGCACGCATAATATCATTCAGTAAGTGGCAGTTCAACAAAACATTTTCAACAAAATATAGTTTTGAGTTTTGACATTCCTCTCTAGCTCTCTCAGTATATGGTTTACAAGTCGGTTTTCTTGGTTTTGCACGGACAAATAAGAAAACATTTCGTAACATAAACAATATTTTAGACATTACTATAACTCGGTGGTATACCATAACATACAGAGATGTGCACTCTTTCATTTTCTTTCTTTTTTTTTTTTTTTTCGATTTTATAGTGCTTTAGCATAACCAATAAGGCAATTAGCAAACAACCTTAGCAAATCTCATGGTAGCACTTAGACATGAATTTGTAGAGTTTCTTATGTTTTCCACTAGGCAATTTGATAAGATGTATATTCTCACTATTCTCGCTCTCTCTCCATTCTTACGAAGATGTGCACTTTATTCTATGGTGATAACGATCGATGGTTAGTAGTGGAAAACCTCATTACTCGTTCAAAAGAATACTCTCCACTTCTCAACTCTCCCTCCTGCTTCTTATCTCAACCCCAAGCCACAGAATAGGTACATTAGCACAAATATGCACCTGACCTGGTCAATATTTTTCTTTTAGGGTTGGGGGGGGCCTAAGAAACTGGTCAATAATGTGGATTACCAGCAGATTCTCCATTTTAACTCGAAATTCATCCAAACATGCTCAGAAGGGATTACCTTATGACTAGGAAATAGTCAAAGAGGAGTACAAGTGTATCCGTCTAACAAAAAGGATGCTTCATGCTTAGAAGTAAGCGACACAAAATCATAGACTAATCTCCGGTTGAGTTTGCTCTTCTTTAGACAGTTCCTCAAGTCTGTTGACAACTTTGTGGGCCACATCAACATATGCCTTTGAGACTACAGAATCAGGTGTTGATATTACTATAGGGATACCTTCATCACAACCTTCTCTGATTGTTGGTTCCAACGGTATCTAAATCATGGATTAGAGCACATTGGTTACAATTAATCACATTGTAATCTCAACTGAAAAGTCAATCCCAACCGTTTTTAGTCTTCTAGTTTCAATACCAACTGAAAAAACTAAAGAGGAAGATACAGAGACCAGCTATGACAAAATATGAAACCGATTAGCATACCTCACCAAGAAACTCCAAACCCATCTCGTCAGCTGTCTTCTGAGCGCCCTTTTTTCCAAAAATGAATGAAGGTTCCCCGCAATGTGGACACTTAAACCAGCTCATGTTCTCTATAAGACCCAAAATCTGTAAAGCAATAAGGGTTTGACTAAAAACATTACTAGTAGCAGCAAATTCCTATAATTTCAAGTATGATACTCAAAGCTGGTAGGAAAGAAGGTGCTTGATTAAACAAATAGGTGGTAGTAGGAGAAACATCAGTGATCTCAATTCTTGGCATCCCCGTCATAAGCATAGATGTTGCATGAGGAACAGAAATCTGGAAAAGAAACGTGTCCTACTATTTGTTTTATTTTTTAAAAGAACCACTGAGCATGCAACCTTAAATTATGTAAACAAGAAAAAACCGTACAGGAACTTCAACTTTAGAGAACATGTTAACTCCTCTACGAGCATCCATTAATGCAACATCCTGTGGCGTTGAAATGATCAATGCACCTGCCAGTGAAGTGTCTTTTGTTTTAACAACTGAAGAAAACTTGTACAACCGAAAGAATATATCAAGACTGTAAATTGAATAACAGATGCATGACCAAACTCTGACTTTGTTCTAGTAGCACAAGTACGGGCAAGAAAAGTAATAACCTACTTAATTCCATCAGTTTGCTAGCAAGCAAGGTGTATATTTATCATAAATTCAAGTTACAGAAGACATTGAGGCAAATGATATGGTTCTGAGGTTTCAATAAAGGACTTTGCCTAAATTGGGGAATATTGGTAGAAAAATCGACATGAAGCCTTTGTAAGCATAAGTTCTTTAATTACCTGAGAGTCGCAGCCTTTGTGATAAAGTTATCTGAGTATCACCAGTGCCAGGGGGCATATCCACCACAAGAATATCAAGACTTCCCCACTCAACTCCCCTCGTCATTTTTTCAAGAGCACTTGATACCTATACAAATTGAGACACTCGAGTTCTATAAAAACGTTAAGAGCCTGCTGAGAGGAAATAACATTAGTCTTCTTTGATAAGTACAGAAAAAACATTCTTCAACATAAAACAAGTAAGAAAATAAAGAGATGAATCAAGACTAAAATGATGCAAAAGTACCATAGGACCTCTCCAGACAAGTGGGGCATCCTTCTCCACAAGCAGTCCAATCGACATACACTTAACTCCATAGTTCTCAATTGGAACCATTTTCTTATCTACAAGAGGGAGAAAATTAGGATAAATTGCATCTTAAAAAGGTACCTATCAACTACCATAGAGTGTACCCACTTGAGCTAGTTGAATTATGGGATAAAGCTAGCAATATGCTAACATGTTAAAGTTACTAGAAAAATGAATGAGAGATAAAAAGTCTTGAGCTAGTTGAATTATGGGATAAAGCTAGCAATGTGCTAACATGTTAACATTACTTGAAAAATGAATGAGAGATAAAAAGAGTGTGGCTCACGTATATCAGATTCTCTGTTTCTGATAATTGTTTGCTCTGCTGGTTGTAAGCAGTGGAGAATGGAAATAATTGAAAGTGCAGAAACATAAATCTATCCTGTTATCAAGGGGAGAGAGGGTATAATAGAATCTATCTAAGTATGAATGTTTTTACACGGATTAAAGCAAAAAATTATGTGCTTCTCTTACACCATCTAATATATATCATAGGACCTGTATTTTGCAAAACCCTTGAAGGACTACATGTTCTTCCAGCACTTTAACCACAAAGCACTAAAGGAAACACTCTGACCTTACCTCTGCAAGTTAGTAACCGACATCCAAAATGGAAAAATGTTTCCACAAAACTGGAGTCTACCAGATGGAAAGTAGCTCAAAAAACTTGGTTTCTATGTGAAAAGACTTGATGACACTTGAGTTGAACATGATTTGAAAGGAATTCAATCAGCTACTTCGTAATCTAAACCCAACGCACGTAGTCAAAGGAGAACACCTACTTAGAACAAAATACAAACTATGGAATGCTACTAAGTTGAACTTAAGAGAAACAACAGAATACCTTCAGTCACTTCCGGCTTTCTATCGAGCTTCATCATGAGAGGAACANTTTCAGCTGACACTTGTTGGCAAGTGTAACAGCCAAATTAACTGCAAAAGCCACCAATATGCACAGGTCTAATCGTACTGGTATGAAAATTGAGTATGCTTTATTAGGGGCCTTATCACATAATAGTACAATAAAAGGCGCGGCGCGGGAGATTCAAGCTGTGAGATGAAAACCACTAATTGAAAGTCGCTTCGCGTACTAAATAGTCGTAAACCATCCAAACTGTCAATTCTTATTCCTCTTTCAACTCGAGTAACTACATATGAAGACTCAAATAGACAGGACTTTAGCAAATGCTCCATATAGGAGCTTAAAAAGTGCCTAAGCGGAAATAGAGTAACAATCTTTCACGTGTTACCATTTGAATAAGAACCCACTTCCTCAAAATCAAAACAATCAACAATTCAAGAAAAATTAAGAGAAAAAGGGTATTAAGAAACGCCAATTTACCGGCAGTGGTGGATTTGCCTACACCCCCTTTACCAGAGGCAACGGCTATAGCGTGCTTAATTCCATCAATCTTAAGCTCCTTATTTCTCGTCCCCTGATAACGCCTCACANAAAAAAGAAAGAAAAAAAATGAGACTCTGCAGAAACGCTTAAATAACGAAACTACTACAACCTCAAGCACAAAAAGGACTTACAGCGAAGGACCTCAGCAGCTCCTTCATCAATTCCCGAGCCCCAAAAAACGAACCACAACCAGACGTAGAAGAAAGAAGAACAGGGTAATACTCGTAGGAGCCTTCTTTGTGAAACCTCAAGACGAAAAAACCAAACTTCAAGACTGAAAGTGTGAAAGAAAAGTTCAGTGAGTTGGAGTTCGGTGTTATTTTTGACGTTTGTTAGTCCCACATCGAAATAGAATGGCTTAAGCGTTAAAAGTAACTAGTATAAGACGGGGTAAGCAGGACGTAAAGAACATACTTACCTGGACGGGGTCAATGGGTGATCAAGAAGGCCCATGGCCTAGGTTGGTGACCTCCATTGCACCTAGGAGGGGCGCCTGCCTATGGTCTCCCAGCTGGGAGAGCCAACATCATAATTTGTGGTAGTGGGGGCCTGCGTTCGCGCGGCCCCTCCTGAAGCAGTTCTTGACTTTATTTAATTGGCCCTAGTTGGCTAATATATAACGTTAGTGAGCTCTACTATATGGGCCTTATTGGGCTATAAAATGATGGGCAGTAGTGGGCTAGGATCTGGGAGGTTCAGGACCTAGAATGCCCCCCCAAAATATCAGATTTAATCTCCATTTCTGAACCCTACTGTCTTTTATTCGTTTTTAATGTGTGGAACATTTTTGCCTTCTCATCCGTGCATTGATAAGTATATTTTCTTTATTTAATATTTATGTTGTAGAGGGTTGAATCTCTAAAATTATGGGATTTCGACAATTACGGTAAACTTAAGGACCTGGACTGTTGTAAGAGGGCCAGATGGTACCGTCGAAGTCTAACCATACTGAGCTAAATGGAAGGTCGGCGAAGAGACTGATATAAAAGAAGTGAAACAGTAAGTCAGCAATGAAAGGTTGGAGAGTATGAGTGCCAGATAGCTCATATATAATCCCCTCCATGTAAGGATGGAGGGATATTTTCGTATCTTCCTCCTCCAGTTTTGGAGAGTGTAGAATATCCAGCTCGTTCAGGAGGTGAGTTGAGGACGTGGCTTTCTCTTTCCACCTGATCCGCCAGAATCCCATTTTTGAGTGACTGGATGCAGACCCGATATCCGATTCTTTGTGTGGGTTAATTGAAGACGTATGTCTCCTTGTTTTTGCTCGTTCAGGACTGGAGATGGACATCCTAACAGGTGACATGACCGCTCCTTTCTCTAGTGTAGGGTTGTCACCAGTCCTACCAGAGTTTCTGGGACTACTCTTCTTATTAGTTTTGACCAACTCCAAGGAAGTTTAACTGATAGACAGGTGGGAGTTTTAACCAAGAGACATGTGGCAAGGTTGTCCTATTCAGTTTGGGATTCACACACCACAGGGAAGTGGCTAGTAGGAAGTTAAATATGTTTTCCCTTTAATCGAGTCTTAGTGGCCAGATTGGATAGGTCACGATCACCTGTGTATGACTATTCAATAATTAACCTGTAGTGGGCTAGCCTGATCTTGGGTTGGGCTTGGCTTTGTCTAGACAAAGTATATTCGTTTGACTCAAAGTAGTTAGATCCTATGTTGATATTTTACAATATAAATTTGTACTTATAGTTTTTATTTATGATACTTTTACAATACAAATTTTTACGTATGGTTTATATTTATGATAATTTATAGTGTAAAGTTATACCTATGATATATATATTTCGAAATATATACCAATTTTTAGATGTCGTTGTTGAAATGAAAATAGACGTTAGGTCTTTATGAAAATATGCTTAAGAAAACAGATTGTATATACTTCTACCTGTTAACCTAGATGTACATTTTTTTAAAAGGAATGTTAAGATATGTAAATACCTAACATATGAACATAGATACACCTTTTTACTAGAAGTATAAAGTACCTAAAAGTTTGTAAATATATATCATATGTGTTCTACATAAGTATACATTATACTTGAGCAGGCATTGGTGAAATATAATTTGAGCCTAATTTCACTATAATTAATCGATACTCGCATTTTATTTTTTTAATAGTTTTATACTTGTTTTTTATTTTAATAGTACCCTCTTTGTTTTTTTTAAAAAATAATTTTATACCCATTTTATTTTAATAGTTTTATACCTTTATAAAATGCATGTGATATATGTTTATAGTATAATTTTCATATATGAAAAGGTAAACTAAAAAAAATACTTTGATGTTTGGGTGTTATGTTATTTAAACCCTGAAGTTTGGACTTTACAAAATAATACTATGAGATTAAGAAATTCTGAAAATTAATACCCTAAGTTGACTTTTTGAATAATTTTAACTGATAAAAACAATAACATCCTAAAAATTAAGGAAAATAATATAGACTAATCTAATTTTAATAGATGATATTACTATTTTTTTCATTATTAAAATTGGTCTAAAAGTCCGTTTAGAAGATTAATTTTCAAAAATTTTTATTCTTAATATATTATTTTAAAAAATCCAAATTTCAAAATTTAAATTGTAAAATACTCAAATCTCAAATTTTTTTTTTTTTTTTTTTTACAATTCACCCAACGTGTACTTCATTATAGATTTTTTGCATAAAACACCCGTGGTATATATTTTTCAAAAACATCATCGAAACAGGTAAAGGAATCTAATATATATATATATATATATATATATATATATATATGTATATATATATTTATTTATTTATACGGGTATTTACGTAAATATACTTGAAAAATTGGATAGTTATGTACTTTTTCATACGTGTTATACATGTGTTGGTAAGGCTGTGACTGTGGAGGGTAGGGAAAGGGTCAACCATGATAACTACTGAGAGTTGCTGTCAGGGTGGAGAATCTTTTTATTTGACAGCTAAATTCCAGCAATAATATTGACTACTCTATCCATATAGGAAACCTTTAAATATCATAAATCTTTCTCGTAAGTTGTCTTTTGAAAAAGTGATAATTTTGGCTAAATAATCTAAAGTTTTTCTACGTACATAGATTATGTGTTGGATCGGTTTTTCACCAGCCGTCTACGTGTCTCTGAACCGTTGATGCTATGTCTTCCAACTGTCCACGTGTCCTCGCTATCCCAAAGTACTCTGAACTTCAGACAGAGTCGGAGAGGCGGGGATGACCACCTGCAAAGATTCTCCGATGCTTAAGTCAGTAGTCTTTCTTTGATTCAGGGTAGCAAGAATTTAGTTCTATATAAGTATATCTTTGTTTCTTGCTCGTAAGCTCTTAAATACTTCTTTTTGTATGCGTACCTACCCCTATTTGGGGACGCATGGCTCATATATGTATAGTCCTGAGATTGTGAACCACCCGGTTTACAATCTCAGGACTGAGTACCTTTTTCCTCCAGACTTTTTCTAGAGGTCACGGGCCGAGATTACTGTGATCTCCCCTGTACTGCTGTAGCCTGGTTTCCGCTGTCTCTTATGGCTCGAGTCTGTCATGGGTGAGATTTGGACAAATCGTCGTTCCGTCAGGACGGCTTGCCCCCCTGCGCACACCTACTCAGGATCGCAATAAATGCTCTGTTTGGGTCTGGAGCTGTGAGTTGCTTTCCTTTGTATTCTGGTGGAAGACCCTTGGGGCTTCCGACTCCCCAGCTGTCGAGGTAAGAATCGGACTGGGCCAAATCTATCTAGGGTCTGAGATGGGCTTGGCCCTAACCTCGGACAGCCCAATGGCCGATGTGGTATCATATGCGACTCGCGTGACCTTTAGGCAGTCGCTCTTGATACATGTCGGACGGTGGGCCCTATTCGTGACCTGTTCTGCCACTTAATCATCCACATGGTGTATGATTTGGGAACGGGTCCCACAACTGCCCCAATTTCCCTACTTGATGGATTCGTATCCGTCAAGTGGGGAAATCGTCAATCTATTCTTTCAATTTGGGGGATACACGTGGCTCCCCCTTGCCGACGTGGAGGCACGCCATCCCATGTCACGAAATTTTTAAATTTCGAAATTCCGACTGTTCGGTCTCCTTTGCTCTCCCTTTTCTAGAAAAACTCTTCGGCTCCCCCTCTATAAAAGCTGCATTTACGCTCATTTGCTACTTTACTAAAATCTTCAATTATTCTAGCTTTGAAAAATCCTAGGGTTTCTGACTTCCCATTTTCAAGAGACTTTTGCTCTTTTGATCGTATCCAGAACAATGGCCTAGAGTCAAGATCAGGAATTGCGCCCTATCGTGGATTCGGAGTTGGATTCACTGAGGAGACAACTCTGCCTCCCCGGCGGAGTGATGCTGCAAAGGGTCGAAGGCCCCGCGGATTGGTATCTTCGTCCCTCTGCCCCTGAAGGCTCTATTATTTTGGGCAGAAAACATCTGGAATGGCTGCGATTCCCTCTTCCTCCTCTGATCCACCAATTCTTCGCTTTGACGGGGATCCATCCGATGCAGTTAAACGCAAACGGGGTCATGATTCTGATGGGGCTTTCCGTCCTGTCAGTTCTCTATAACCTGCATATCGACCTGGAGGTGATCTTTTATGCTTACAAACTCACCTTCATCCCCAAAAAGAGTTCCTACCCCACTTTTTACCTCCAACCGCTCCCGGGACGTAACATCTTCTGGGGCTTGCTGAGGTCAGACAAGCAATGGGACTCCCACTCTAGGCCATACGCCGTTGGAGGGGCGTGGTGCTCCCTTTGGGTGAATGGAGAGCACTTCCAAATTCCCTCAGTTTTCCTGCAGAGTAAGTGCTAGGTCGTGATTTTCAGGTTTGCGTTCTCCTTGTCTGTTATTGCTCACGTTATTTTATCTTGTGTAGCCTCTGTAGAAGAGAATAGGTTCGAGCTGCACTTGTAGGCAGGGTGGCTCAAAGGCCTGGAGGGGATCGTCATCTTCGGATCTCCTGAGGACTGCCGGCATATCCAGGCCATCCTCAACCCCCAGGTGATGAATATGATGCCCAGGATGGTTTCATACCTTCCCTTCCCTCTGGACACCTGAGTCATCACAAAGCACCTGCAGAACCGACTTGATGCCTCTGCCTTAAACCGATTCTGCCGTGATGAGCACAATTGAATCACCATGGTGGGTCGTCAGGTTACGGCCTCAAGCCAGTTGGCGGGCTCCAACGACCTGGTGGCGCTGACTAGCCACGAGCTCGAGGAAGCCGTGAGGTTCGTCGCAGAGGAGTGCGTCAGGCTCTGTAGGGAGGAAACCGTTGCCCCCAAGAGGGCTAGGGGTGGGTTCGTTTCTGCATCCTTGAGTTTCGTGGATCGGATCATGGCCGTGATCTAAACATGTTGCTTTTTCTTTACAGGTTCTGAGACGGGCCCATCGGCAGACCCCTCCCCCGTCAAGGGGGGAGCCGTGGGATATAAGGCTCACCCCAAGGCACCCACTGGCCCGCATCTTGTGGTGCCTTCGCAAGATGAAGCACCCGCGGTCCCCCGTTCCGATGCAGGTAGACCTCCATCTGGGGAACGTCTGCCACAGGGGCCGTATACGGCGAGGGGATGCCTTTGATTCTGCCTGGGGGGTCTGCTGCGCCAACCTCGTCCACCCCTGACTCCGGTTCGAAATCGGGTGCTACTTGCCTCAGTGGGGAGATCGCCGAGCTCAGTGGGGGGGCTCCGAGGTTGAAATTTCGGTTGTCTTCCCCTCCTCTGGTCCCAATAAAGCGGTGCCACGAGGCTGGCTCACCCAGAGAAGAAGAGGGCCGGGCGGAGAAGAAGGGCAGGGTTGCCCCCTCGTCTGACAGTGATGACGATGGGGCCACGCTGACCCTTCTGAGGAGAAGAAGGTCCATGCACAGTGGCCCATCAAGAGGAGATGCACCACCTCCCACCTTGGCTGACGGCGCTCTCGGCAGCGCCCAGCTTTCCTCCGTCCCTACCGCTGCTGCTTCGGGGGCGTGCCTGGCTGGGGGAGAGGGTGCCCTCACGGTTAGCGGAGCGGAGCCGCATTCCACAGGTGCGGGCAACACCCAAAGAGAGGGTCCAGCCGCGGAGCCGGAGCTGGAGGCGCTCTCTTTAGAGAACGTCGAGCTTGTCGCCAGCTGTACCTTTGCACAGGTTTGGTCCGTATGGTTGCCTCTACGTTTCTCAGCATCTTTGCTAGATGCTGACCCTCCTTTTTTCGTTTAACTTGCAGCTGGCTGCCATCCAGTCTTTCTATTCCTCTCGCGTCAGGGAGTTGACCGAGGAGCTGAACTCCTGCTCTGCACTGGCCGAGCGCAGCAAGGCTGCCCTTGCTGAGTTGAGGACTGACTTTGATTTATATCGGAGCCTCGATGAGGCGAGGGTCAGCAGTGCGGTGGCTCATGCTCTGAGTGTCGAGAGGATCAGGCGCGAGGAGCTGACAGCGAGACTGCCTGAGGCAGAGGCCGACAAGCTTGCTCAATCTGAGGCCACCAGACTGGCTCAAAATGAGCTCAAGGTCAAGGAGCAAGAACTGTAGAGCGCAGGGGTAGAGACAGGACTGGCTTTCATCGCTCGCGACAGGGCTATCAATGACGCCAAAGAAGCGAGAAAAGCCGAGCTGAAAGCCAAGCTAGAGGCCCACTCCCTGCAATGCAGGCTCGATCGGTCCAACGAGTAAATCGACATCACTACTTAGATCATAAAAATCTGATGGGTACTCATGTAGAGATGTCTCGCAAACATAGCGAGGACCTTGCCGACATTAACACTTTTTTGGTCGACTTATCACAGTGGCAAGCGGAGCTAAGGCAAGCTAAAAACGAGGTACGAGAGGCATGTGGATGTCCCTTCTATGGAAAGTTACAGGTCTGGTTGGGAGAACAGAGAATTCGAAGGCCACGCCGAGGTGGTAACGCCAGACCAGTTTAACGAGCAGAAAGGCGTCGAGAGAGACCACTATTTCGTCAAGTACTACATGCAGCAGCTTGAGGATGGGATTAGCATCACGTACCCCACTGAGGTGCTAAAGTTGCTTGCCGCAGAAAAGGACGGGCCCTCTACATCTGCCTCTATTGCCAAAGAACCTATCTCCGCTTCCGGTCTGCCAGACCAAACCTCGAAAGCCTCTGGCGGTCAGCCTGGTCTTGGGGTCTCAACTGGTGAGGGATCTAGTGCGGTCATTTTGTCTAGTGATGAATCTGACCCTGGTACGCCACCCTCCACCGGGGCTGGTCTAAGCGCCGGGACTGGCTGCACTCCCCTGGTGGGAGGTAATTAGGGTCCCTAATTTTGTACATTTGTAAAGCTGACCCTCGTTGTAACTCTCCGTATAAATAATAAGAACAGTGTAATTCTTTTTAGTCTATTTTCTTTTTCATTGTTGACCACATCTGGGTAAAGTTAAACCTTGTTGTAGACTATTAGTGAGTCCTCCTCGAGCTATGACTGACAAGATTAGTTCCGGAGATAGGGATATGAGCTTTGGCTCATTCAGTTTTAAGGAGGTATAACATCTGTTATGACTTGCTTTGACAGAATTTGACCCGCGCGTGTGGCTGGACTTCTCCGATCCTAAATGGGACCACGCTCGGAACCAGCTCAAGGGGTTGGTCAACTATTGTTTGGACCCATCGCTGCAAAGGAGAAGGCCTGGGCTCGGCTCTTACTAGGAACAAATAGGGCACTACCACTCTGATGTCTCCCTGTGAGTCCGTTCGTGACCTGCCTCCCGTAAATAGGGCTCACGAGTGCGCGCCACTATTGACTGTGCGCTTTGTATTTCTAGGACATAATAAACAGACTTTAATCTTAATTTCTATCCTTACGTTTGGTCTGGCACTAGACTACTTCCAATGGGTAGAGTCTGCTTTCCTTTAGATCTTCGTATAGCTAAAATGTTCCTTAGGGAGGGTCCACTTCCAACGGGTGGATCCCGACCTTGCCTTCCTTTAGCTCTTCGTATAGCTAAAACGTTCCTTAGGGAGGGTCTACTTCCAACGGGTGGATCCCGACCCTGCTTTCCTTTAGCTCTTCGTGTAGCTAAAATGTTCCTTAGGGGGTTTGCTGGCAAGCTTTTGGGTTACGCAGCCTTTTTCTTCTCGTATATTTTCTCGGGCCATCGGCAAGCATTTTATTGCACGATGTGATTCCCATAGTACGATCGTTTTCGAGGTCTGCTGGTAAGTTTTGGTTACGTAGCTCCTCCTTCTTCATACATTTTCTTGGGTCGTTGACAAGCGACGTGATCCCCATAGTACGATCGTTTTTGAGTTTTGCTGGCAAGTTTTTGGTTGCGCAGCTCTTTCCTCTTCGTACGTTTTCTTGGGTCGTCGTCAAGCGACGTGATCCCCACAGTACGATCGTTTTCGAGGTCTGCTGGCAAGTTTTTGGTTGCGCAGCTCTATCCTCTTCGTATGTTTTCTCGAGTCGTCGACAAGCGACGTGATCCCCATAGTACGATCGTTTTTGAGGTCTGTTGGCAAGTTTTTGGTTATGCAACTCTTTCCTCTTCGTACATTTTCTCGGGTCGTCGACAAGTGATATGATCCCCATAGTATGATTGTTTTGGAGGTCTGTTGGTAAGTTTTTGATTGCGCAGCTCTTTCCTCTTCGTACATTTTCTCAGGTCGTCGTCAAGCGACGTAATCCCCATAGTACGATCGTTTTTGAGGTCTGCTGGCAAGTTTTTAGTTGCGCTGCTCTTCCTCTTCGTACGTTTTCTCAGGTCATCGATAAGTGACGTGATCCCCATAGTATGATCATTGACTGCACGAATAGTGCGTATGGTTCGTAATTGAGGCGTGGTGTCTGCCATTGTGGGCGGACCCTTTTCTGTAGCAGCCCGGTATGATTTTCTGCCTGTGCAAATAAAACGTGGGATCCGCCACTGTGGGCAGACCCTTTTCCGTGCGGCAGAAGACCCGACCTGTTTCAGAATTAAGTTTTTTTTTTTTTAATAATATACGCGTTCACATGGGTCTCACGTGTGAATAGTGTGTGGGGTCTGCCACTGCGGGCAGACCCCTTTTCCATAGCAATCCAAAAGATGAATCCATGTAGCAAAAAGGGAACTTGACCTGTTTTGGATTTAAGCTTTCAATAATATAAGCATTCACATGGTCTTACATCATATCCATGTGCCTTACACGTGATACTTTTTCGAGTACTGAGCATTCCACGTGTTCGACAAATTTTTCCCGGTCTTGAGTTCTTTCAAGATATACGCACCATTGTCGAGCGCTTTGATCATCTCATAGGGTCTGATCCAATTGGAGTCCAGTTTCGAGGAATTCCCTGTTCTAACTTTCACGACCCAATCTCCGGTGTTAAATCGTCGGGCACTAACCTTTTTTGCATAGTAGGACCTAGCCTGCTAGTGGTATGAAGCCAGGTAGACCAGGGCTATGTTTCTCGTTTCTTTCAGGAGGTCTGTGTTGCGGCTTAACTGACGTTCGTTTTAGGGGGCATCTTTTACCACTTCAGAGCAGAGGGTCGGGAGGTCGACCTCGGTCGGGATCACAGCCTCTGATCCGTAGACCATGGCGAATGGCATTCTTCTAATTGACCTCCGCTCTGTGGTTCGATGGGCTCACACAACGGCCGCCAGTTCTTCTAACCACTTGCCTTTAGCCTCCTGCAAGTTCTTTTTGATGTTGCTGAATATGGCTTTGTTCGTTGCCTTTGCTTGGCCGTTCCCCTGAGGGTAGTTCACGGAAGAGAAACTGAGCCTTATATCATACAGCTCGCACAACTCCTTGAGCTTAGCTTTTTAGAACTATGTGCCATGATCGGCGTGTATCTCTTTTGGGATCCCGAATCGACAGATTATTTTCTTCCAGATGAAGTTAATCGTGTCTGCCTTATTAATGGTCGCGTAGGCTTCAGCCTCTACCCATTTGGTGAAGTAATCCGTGGCTAGCAGGACGTACCTTCTGCCCCTTAGTTCTGGAGAGCTCTCCGACGATGTCCAGACCCCATTTGGCAAACGACCAAGGAGTTATGTTCGAATGAAGTACCTCCACAGGCTGGCATTTCATTGGGGCGAACCTCTGGCATTTATCACATTTCTTGATGAATCGGGCTACCTCTACTATCATGTATGGCCAAAAGTATCCGGCCGTTAGAACCTTGTGGGTGAGGCTACATCCGTCAGAGTGGTTGCCACATACTCCCTCGTGGATTTCTTCCATCAGTTTTTGCGCTTCGACGGGACCTATACACCGCAGCATCGGATCCATCGTCGATCTCCTGTATAGTTGTTCACCCATCATCGAGTACCTGGTAGCTTTTAATCTGACTGACCTTGCTTCTCGGGGGTCTGCGGGTAGGTTCCCTAGCGTCAAATACTGGGTGATGGGTTTCATCCACCCTTCGTCAGCAGCTCCGGTTGCAAACACATGGCATGTAGGGGTCTGCGGGGGGTCCTCCATGTTCTCACCTTCTAGGAGAACTTCTGTGCTTCCTGCCGTACCCCTGATTGACGCACTCTTAGCTAGCTCGTCGGCCCTCTGGTTCATCTCCCTGGGAATCGGTTCAATATCGAAATTGCTAAAGCGAGCTTTTTCCCCCATTACCTTGGAGAAGTACCTGTGCAACCTCGGTTCTTTTATTTCGAAGTTTCCTCTGACCTGATCCACGATCAACTACGAGTCGGTCTTTACTGCGATGTTCTCCACTCTGAAGTGCAGAGCCAGCTCTAGGCCTTGTAGCAGTGCCTCGTACTCCATCTCATTGTTAGTCGCCTGGAAGCCGAGCCTCAATGCCTTCTCAACTCTGAGACCCATTGGGGTCTGTAGGACTATCCCGATACCTGATCCTGAGGCATTCGTGGATCCGTCGGTATAGAGTGTCCAGGCTGAAGGGGACGAAGTTGACACATCTGAAACAGGTCAAGCTGCTCGCCGAAGGATTCGATTTCTACCAAAAATTCCGCCATGACTTGTCCTTTCTTCACCGCTTGAGGCCAATACTCAATATCGTATATTCCCAGCTCGATGGCCCACTTGGTCAGTCATCCCGATAGGTCTGGCTTGGCCAAAATTTGTCAGATGGGGAAATCCGTATATACGGTGACCGAGTGTGCCTCAAAGTACTGCCGGAGTTTCTTTTTAGCGTTGATCAGAGCGAGGACCAGCTTTTCTACCACATTATATCGCATCTCGTCATCCAGGAGCATGCAGCTTATATAAAATACTGGTTTCTGTTTGCCGTCTTCCTCGATGAATAGTACGGCATTGATCGCTACTTCGGATACTACTAAATAGGCGTACAGGTGCTCTCCCTCTGCTGGGGAAGCGAGGATAGGTGGGTGACTCAAATACAACTTGAGATCTATCAGTGCCCTATCCTGTTCCTCCCTCTAGACGACAGTAGAGCTTTTCTTCAAGCATTGGAAGAAAGGCTTGCATCGGTTGGACATTTTGGAGACGAATTGGCTGAGAGTGGCTATCTTCCCGGCCAGGCGTTGGACCTCCCGAATGGTCGAGGGTCTCTGCACATTTGCGATCGAGGTCAGCTGGGTCGGGTTTGCCTCAATACCCCTCCTGCTCATGGTATGTCCCAGGAATTGACCAGAGGACACCCCAAACGATGTTGCCTCAGAATCTAAAAACATTCATCTAGGTGTCTCAGATGGTCTGAATCTTCTCTGCTCTTCACGACCATGTCGTCGATATAGACCTCTATAGTCTTCCTTAGTAGCCTGGCGAACATCTTGTTCATGAACCTTTGGTATATTGCCCCCGCGTTCTTCAAGCCAAATGGCATACGCCTGTAGCAGTACAGACCACGCTCTGTGATAAAAGCCGTGTGGATCTGGTCTTCTGCGTACAGGGGGATCTGGTTGTACCCAGAGTAGGTATCCAAAAAGCTCATTTTGTTGAATCCCGCAGTCGCATCTACCATTTGGTCGATTCTTGGTAGGGGGAAGCTATCTTTCGGGCAGGCCTTGTTCAAGTTGGTGAAGTCTATGCAAATACGGTCGTCGCCTTTTTTCTTTTTCACCACTACCGGGTTGGAGACCTGACACGGGTACACGTATTTCCTGATCAGACCGTTCTCCAGCAGCTTCTCCACCTCCTTGTTGATCACCCTGTTTTTCTCTGGTACGAACCTTCGGGGTTTCTGTCTGACTGAAGGGAAATTGGGGTCTATGTTCAGCCGGTGGCAGGTGTGTGCGGGTATATCCCGGGCATGTCATCGTGGGACCATGCGAAGACGTCCTCGTTCTACTTCAGGAATCCCAACATCTCGTTCTTTTGCTCCTCAGGTAATAAGGCCCCGATTAGAACCACCTTCGCCAGTTCTGCCTCTTTCAAAGGGACTGCTACTAGCTCCTCGATCGTGGATTCTGGACCATCAGACTCCTCTTCGATTCGCTTCATGTACGCTAGCAGGCGGTCTTTTGATTGCTATCCGTCCCCGGTCGCGGCGATTGCACTCGCGTCGGCTCCCCTCAGGGCAGTTGAAAAACATTTCCTTGTGGAGGCCTGGTCTCCCTTGATGTCTATCGTATAGGTACCGTCCTTTGATAGACATCTTAAGACCTGGTGGAGGGTGGAAGCAACCCCATGTATGGCGTGGATCCATCCCCTTCCCATGATAACGTTGAAGGAGACCTGGCAGTTAATGACGACGAAATCCACGTCCAAGCATCTCTCAGCAGCGCAGACCTTCAGGGTCATGACGCCCAAGGGGCTGACCTTAGTGCTGTCGAAAGTGAATAGCGGCTGACAGGATGGCCTGAGTGCGCTTCGATCCAGGCCCATATTCTCGAATGTGCTAAGAAACAAGATATCGACACTGCTTCCACTATCGACCAGGACCCTTCCGACCAATGCGGAGCTGATCTGTAGTTTAATCATCAAAAGGTCGTCGTGAGGCAGGTGTACTGTAGTCAAATCCTGCTGGGTGAAAACGATGGGGGCAGCAGATGTGCGGTTTTCTCCCATCATCAAATGGTTGACGGAATGGCCCATCCCTCTCATGCGCTTCACCCTTCCTTCAGCTCTTTTGAGGCATTTTTTCTTCTCCTCTTGATCCTGGGTCGGCTCTGGCTTGCCCACGATGGTCGGCACTATCCTCAGGGTCTGCTCTCCTGACCCAGGAGCTTGGGTCTGCTTCCCCTTTTCAGGCCTGGAGACGTCTTCCTGCGGCTGAGTTCCGCCAGTTTTCACATACTGTTTCAACTTGCCGGCATGGATCGCCATCATGACCTGTGCGAAAAGGTCGCGGCAGTGGATGGTGTCATGCCCGAAGTCTTTGTGAAACTGGCAATACCTGTTCTTGTTCTTCATGTGCTCAGGGACGCCAGATTTGGGCGGGTCTTTGAAAATGCCCCTGTCCCTGTTTTGGATGTAGATCATGTCGATCGGCGTGTTGAGCTCATACTTCAGCAGAGGGTCGCGAGATGTCTTCCTCCTCTTGCCACCTTCCTGACTGCCTCTAATGGGAGCTTCCTATTTCGGAGTCGGCCCTTGGTTCGGTGAGGGCCTTTTCATCCCTTGCGGGGCTGGGGTTTGTACCGGCGATGTTGTTATCGTGGCGGAGGTCTTGGTGTCTTCTGGTGGCTTTCCAGTACCCTGAATACCCCTTCTGATTTCGCCTGGACGTCCGCCATATCGTATGAAAGATTCAAAAGGAGATGATCCGATAGCATTGATCCTAGCTACAGGCTCCTGATGAACGAGCCTACGGCTTGGACCGAGTCGGCGTTATGAACTAGGGGCATCACCTCCAAGAAATGCTACAGGTACTCTCTCGGGGACTCATCTGTAGCCTGCTCCAACCGGTCAAGGTCTCGCATGGTTTTTTGCTGTCTCAGGGCACCCACGTACTGTTTTAGGAAAAGCTTGTAGAAATCTTCGAATCCGTTTACGGATTTCTCCAGGAGCTGTCTGAACCATAGCAGGGCTGGTCCTGTCAGGGTCGTAGAGAAGACTTTATAGGTCACAGCCTCGTCCCTGGTTTCTAATGCCATCTTCTGTTGGAAGTGGTATATGTGATCGAGGGGGTCGGTTTTCCCCTCAAATGGCTTAAAGGTCGGGGTCGTGAAGTCTCTCGGCCTGGGCTCTATCTGGATCCAGTCGGCGAAGGCCGTCTGGTTGATCCCTCACACAGTTTACTCTACCAGATCGTCGGAGGTCTGGCAGTGATGGGCCCCGAGTCTCTTACTCAACTCCGCCATCATTTCTTGCTTCTAGTCGGGAGGCGTACCTCCTGGGTTTCTATGGCGTCTTCTGCCCATCGCCGCCCTGGTTTAGAAGGGTCTCGTCTGGCTTTGCCGCCCCCCTTGCATTCCGATCTGGATGGGGCTGGAACTTCTCCTCGTGGTTGGCTTCCGAATTCTTGTTTAACCTCTTCATCAAAATCTTCTCTCCGCTGGCTCCTGGCTTCGCTTGCCAACAGCCCTTCGAGGCGGGCGTTGTCTCTGTGCACCTCTGTGACTTCGTTCCTTAAACCCAGGATGGCTTCGTGGGCCATCTCTACCTTTCGGTTTGATTCCATCAAGGCGGCGAGCATCTGATCCAGCTTTTGTTCCAGATCTGGTCGTGCTTCTCGGGAGCTCCCTTCGGCGTCGGGATGTGTGCTCCTGGTTGTCATTCTCGAGGGTGCCATCCGACGTTGTATGGCCTTTTGTTTGGAGAGAGCGCGATTATGAGTCTCCTGCTCTTTTTCTCACGCTCAACCTTTTCCCACAGACGGCGCCAAACTGTTGGATCGGTTTCTCACCAGCCGTCCACGTGTCTCTGAACTGCTGATGCTATATCCTCCAATTGTCCACGTGTCCTCGCTATCCCAAAGTGCTCTGAACTCCAGGCAGGGTCGGAGAGGCGGGGGTAGCCACCTGCAAAGACTCTCCGATGCTTAAGTCAGTGGTCTTTCTTTGATTTAGGGTAGCAAGGATTTAGTTCTATACGAGTATATCTTTGTTTATTGCTCGTAAGCTTTTAAATACTTCTTTTTGTATGCGTACCTATCCCCATTTGGGGACGCATGATTCATATATGTATAGTCCTGAGATTGTGAACCATCCGGTTTACAATTTCAGGACTGAGTACCTTTTTCCTCCAGATGTTTTCCAGAGGTCAAGGGCCGAGATTACCGTGATCTCTCTTGTACTGCTGTAACTTGGTTTCCGTCGTCTCCTATGGCTCGAGTCTGTCAGGGGCGAGATTTGGACAAATCGCCATTCTGTCAGGACGGCTTACCTCTCTGCGCACACTTACTTAGGATCGCAATAAATGCTCTGTCTGGGTCTGGAGCTGTGAGTTGCTTTCCCTTGTATTCTGGTGGAAGACTCTTGGGGCTTCCGACCCCCCAGCTGTCGAGGTAAGAATCGGACTGGGCCGAATCCAACCAGGGTCTAGGATGGGCTCGGCCCTAACCTCGGACAGCCCAATGGCTGATGTGGTATCATGTGCGACTCGCGTAGCCTTTAGCTAGTCACTCTTGACACATGTCGGACGGTGGACCCTACTTGTGATCTATTCTGCCACTTAATCGTCCATGTAGTGTATGATTTGGGAATGGGTCCTAGATTATGTATATAACTTTAAACTACTTTCCGGGTAAATATTAGTCCTTTGCAAAGTGCATGAGATCCCATCGATGATTATATTTTTTTATTGGAAACTAAAAATAGGATTATCAAAAGTGAACCTCTCTATTTAAAGAATAAAACTGCGTACATTAATAATAGTTAACATTATATAATGTGCCAGTATATCATTGACCAATCATATTTATAATTCAAATAAAAATTTTATGAAATTTATTTTATTAATTAAAATCATCTAATAATAAACAGATACATTATTATGGTAACGGTATTGAATACCAGTTATGTTTTATAATATTACTATCATTTAAATAATGTCTTGTATGAAATTATGATAATGACAGTAACAATAACAATAATAAAACTAATAACAAATTTGGCAATAGCAGTAGTATTACTTTAGGCAGACAGTTTGGTAGTTATAAGTTATTAACAGTAGAATAACGAGTGCATTTTGTCAACTAGTTAATTATTTAACTTAAAAGTGCAATTCATTTCCCACCTATTTGCTTTATTACTCTAATTATTACCGCGCGATTACCTAATAAAGTTTTTATTTTTCGGGATAAATATATAATATCTTTTGGAGGATATGTCAGAGGCATTAATTTGTTAATTGTTGGCAGATAATGAACTATAAAGTATAAACCAAAATAAATGACATAAAAATTCAATTCGTGTGTATTTTTTTTTTTAATTTTATTTCACTTTTTTAAATACAACCAAACAAATCACAGGCAGTTGGTTTCAACGGTCAGTTTTTTACATCTACAAGCACCATCTCGTAATTTTGCAACTTTTTTTTTAATTTTTATTTTTGTGACAACCAATTAATATAACATTTTCTCAGATACTCCTATTAATAATACAATCTACGATTCTGAAACTACTTCTCTTCTTCTTCTTCGTCTTCCTCTTTTGGATCCTCCATCAAGCTCCGAACCAGGTATCAAAATTTGCATTTGTCTATAACTTAAGATTGAATTCTTTGAATGAATCTTTGGTTCCAATTGGGTTATATCGGTATTTGGATTTTATTGCGTTCATATATGTGGGCATTGTATTTGCCCAAATTTATCAGAATGTTCATTTTTTTGGGAGACAATTCATTGGAGTTTATGTTTTATATGATTCTAATTATAATCTGTTAATTTGTGAATGAATTATACGGAATGAGCATTCTTGAAATGGGATTTTGGTTTGGTTTCTCTAAATATTAATAGGTTAGGTGCTTATGAGTTGATTTTAATTAAAGCTTTTCATTGTTAGTTGAACCCGCATTATATTGCACAGTTGGGTGGTTGCAGTTTATGGCATGTTTTTTGTTCTGGGTTGCTCTTATCTGTTATTTAATCATGATTATGCACAACTTTTGTGTCTAGTTCAGATGTTAATCCAATTTGAGAACTGGGTTTTCCTAAAAGTCCTCTTGTCCTTCATTTAAGATTTTTACTCAACAGGCTTAAAGTATTCAGTTCATTGATTATTTGAAGTTTGATTCTTCTTCTTTGTTTGCCCTTATGTATTCTCTTTTCAGGGCACTTTCTTGGATTAGTCATTTCGCATTTCCCGGTACTTTTTTTTTGGGCAAAATTGCTCCTGTCAGATGAAAGTGGCAGGATTTTGCAAGTGGGTCTGTCTGTGTTTTTATCTTTACACACTTGTCACTTGTGGAAAATAAGATTTCCTCTTTAGTTTGGTCCCAACGCAAGTTATTTCCGTGCTGCTTAAGCTCAAAACTATCATTGTAGATAAATTATAATTTTGCTCTCCTGGATTTCTTATTGTTTCTTTCTCTGGCGTCTTGAAGATGGGATGCTCCACTCTGGCTTAAGTAGGATTGAAATGGTCCACCGCTTTGATCCCCAGAGCTCTCCTTGATGTTTTCCATTTGGTATCACATGAATTTCTAGATCAGTTTTCGGGAAAATGGTAGCAGGAGAGGGAAATTCAATGGTCGAAGCACACCGGAAGCGTCAGGGGTTTATGGCCGTTTTAACATCTGCAGCATGTGAATGGTTTTTGATATTTCTACTCTTGATTGATGCTGTATTATCATATCTGCTGACAAAATTCGCAAATTATTGCAAATTGCAGACCCCTTGCATTTTGTGCTCCAGGCTTGATCGTGTTATAGGTAACGAAAGGCCCAAATTTTATCACGATCTGTTTTGCAGCAATCACATATCAGAGATATCATCTTTGATTTCTTGCCATATTCATAATAAGCTTGCTGATGGCCACAGAATGTGCGATGATTGCATCTTTTCACTCACTACGAAGAATATATCCTTGTCAGAAATGCACAGGATTTGGGGGGGAAAGTTGGGAATAGATATTGATGGTTCCAGTTTACAAAGCTTGTTGCTAAATGGATATTTTCTCCCTTGTTCTGTGGGTACAAATCCATGTTCTTGCTGTGGCAAGCCTTGGAGACCAGGACAAAATGTGCAAAGATTGTACCAACTAAAATCATCTGGAAGTGTAATTCCTAAACGTAATGTCCCTTTCCCTCGTTTGCCAAGTCATGGTCGTTTACATCGTCGGAATATCTTCAAAAAGATGAGAAATAAATCTTATCATTCAGTAACGTCTCGTAGTCTTGGAAAAAGTGGCTTTGATCCTTTGTCTGATGTAGGATACACTGAGCTGAAGATTAATTCCGATTCCGAATCTGAGGTTCCATTTTCTGATGATGATGATGCTACAAGTAGTTCTCGTGAAAATTGTGAATCTAAGAACGGTTTTGCAGTTCAAAGTGATTCAGAAAATCCATCCAAAGTGCCCTCTGATGACTTTATATCAGCAAGAGCGACCAAGTGCCCCTATGCTAGACCTTTGATATCTGATATGTCTGTGCAGCCTGATGTTAGCAAGGCACATGATGTGAAGTCGATGGATTTAACTGGTGCTACTGCAGAACGTAAGGATGAAATCAATTGGCATGAAGCCCATCAGAAGCCTTACCCTTGTAGACAGCCTGAGCTAATTTTACTGGATGAAGTCCCGGCATCATCAAATGTGCTCTGCATTTCACGTGAAGAATCCATTGAGAAGAAGCTTCAATTTCCAGTCCCACAGGAGTTCAATCCCATAGGACAGTTCGACCTCTTTACTTTAGATAACTGTCTCTCTTTAGTTGGAGCATCATCAGCGAAGGGTAAGCTGTGTCTCTGTGTTTTGGTGTGTGTCTGTGAATGTGCACACGTGATCTATATGGGCCTAACTGCTATCTCAAATTGTGTTTGGCTGATGTTACAGGAACAAGTGACATTAGATATGCATCCATTTACAACCACGGGGAAATTCTGAAGTCACTAAGTAGACCATCTGCCACTTGTGTCAAAAGTAGTCAGGTTAGTGAGAATTTAGGTTCTGCAAAGCTAAAACACATTGATGCAAGTGATTGGTGTGAGTCAGATGGCAGTGAAAGGGAAAGAGAAAGAGAAGCATCTTCCCTTATTGCTGAACCTCCTGTCACAAGAGAATCTGATAGACTTAATGAGGAACCAATATTGTTGTCATCTTTCTCTGAAGATATTTCAAATCAAGGGTTTGATTTATCATCGGAGAACACAAGACAAGCAGAACGTGATCATGGAGATGTACAGATAACTTCCGGCTCAGATGAAATTCAGATTCTTCGAAAGTCGGCCTCGGTGGAATCTAGTCTTGAATCTCTGGATCCAGGCAATATCAGTGAAATTGAGGGCGAAAATATAATTGATCGGTTAAGAAGACAAGTTGAATATGACAGGAAATGCATCAAATCTTTGTATAAGGAAGTAGGGGAAGAAAGGAGTGCTGCTGCAGTTGCTGCAAATGAGGCAATGGCCATGATAACAAGATTGCAAGAAGAAAAATCAGCACTGCATATGGAGGCCCTGCAGTACTTGAGAATGATGGAAGAGCAAGCAGAGTATGATGTAGATGCACTTGAGAAAGCTAATGATCTCTTGGCTGAAAGGGAAAAGGAGATGCAAGATATGGAAGCTGAGCTAGAATTTTATAGGTTGAATTTCCCAGATGAAAAAGTGGTGGAAGATTTGCACGAGGGAAATTCAGAATTGAATGGCAAGAGTAAGAAAGTGGAGGGTGCAATTGTGACCTGCCAATATAATACAAGTCTTCCTCTGAACTTGATGATTACTGAGGTTTCCGAATATGCTGAAATTTCGGATAACAAAATTCCACATTTGGGGTTTGAAGATGAAAAGTTGTACATTTCACAATGTTTGCAGAGCTTGGAGACAAAGCTTCATGAAATTTCTTGTAGTGGGGCTTTCTCCAACATAGCTAATTGTGGGCATTCTAAAAACCTTGCAGATGACAGTCTAAAGAGAGAAGAGCCTCTTAAAAATGAGGAGACTTTGACGAATAGTCAAACTGAAGAATGTGATTCCTCTATGAAAGAAGATCTATGCGAGTGTAATGGAAGCACTGCTTCTGAAGAAGATGCAACTGCTTCAGATGGTGATGATTGTACCTTAAATAAAGCAAATGCTCACTGTGATTCCGATGGGCAAAAAATTTCTCCTGGCCAAAGAGAAGTTAGTTTGGTTGCTCTAGAGAATGAAATCTCAGACCTCAATGACAGATTGGAAGCACTTGAAGCTGATCATGGTTTTCTGGAGCATATGCTTAACTCTCTACAAAATGGAAGCGACGGATTACAATTTATCCAAGAAGTAGCTTATCAACTCCAGGAATTACGGAAAATTGGGATAAGATTAAGAAATCAGTCTGTTCCTTGAGTTTCAATCAACTATTACGTGGTAAGCTTTAGAAAAGGATTTAAATACACGGACTTTTAGGCAGGCAAATTAGACTGTCACTAGAAAATGTACATTTTGTTTCCCTTTATATCTAAGTTTCTCCTCTATGACTTTATTATGCCTTTGTTCGTTTAGTACGCCAAGGCTATACCACTTCTCATTCATGTACATATGTTTCTCAGGCACAAACTAAGACAAGAGGCATACACCGAAATACAGTGTCAAATTATCGTCTCCCAAAAGTTGAAGAACTGAAATTACTTTCTTTCAGCTCGACCATCAATTCTGGACAATCCGAAGAAGATTTTTGTGAACAGAACAGGTAGCACTGAAAGTTTTTGTAAGAAAAAAGATGGTATATATTAAGACAGACTAATATCAGCACAAAAAGCCAAAATAAGAAATAAAACATAAAGATAAAAGAAAAAAGAAAAAGGAAAATCAAAGGTACGATGATTTCTTTAGCTGGATTTTGCTTTCCCTACGTTTTGTTAGAGCTAGAAGAGCTAGCAAGGTTAATATATGTTTTTTTTCCCCTCTTTATTGTTAGTTTTTTTTTTTTGGGGGGGTGTTTTTGGAGGTTGCAAAGTGGGTATATCTTTGTGGTTCATGTTTGTAAATTTCAGAAAGATCATGATTTTGATATTTGTAGCAAATATAGACAGATAAATTCCAATTTTCTAGACATGAAATTAAGGTTGGTACAAAACATTTCTTTTAGATTTTCTTTCTCAACTTTACAAGGCATTATCATATTTACAAACTTCTTTGTATGGTCTTCTGACTACTAATTCAGCATTAATTTGGTAAGTTATCTATTCTATGTGTTTTTCAGTTTTGAGTTTTGACTCAAGATTAATTACTGGTCAAAAAAATATTTAATAATAACTTGAATGAATTGAACGTGGAGACACAATCCCTTCGTTCTAAGATATAGCTTAGAAAAGTTTGCTATAAGTTTTCCCTAGAATATCGTTTTCTGAAGTTTCAAGACTCGATATATAATCTTTAAAAGCACTATACTCTGGAACGTTGTTAAATAAACATGGATATTATTTATAAAAATCATACGTAAAATTGATAATGCCCCTTCTTTTTCGAGATATGCGTAGTTTACGTTACACCCTGGGATAAGTAAAATTGTTTGCTGAAATCACGACACGTTAGTCGATTTAAATATGTGAAAAAGAAACATAAATTAATAATTGCTCGGATACCATATCGTTTTTGATTCGAATAATTTGGAATTGCGTATATAATATTCATAACATACTATGTGCCATCAATCATCAGTTACGTTTTTTTTTTTCGGCGAGTATTTTATTTATTTGTTTGTCTTTTCGGATATGATTAATTTATGTGGGTGGTGGTTGACTAGCTCAGCAATAGTGCACATATACTATATTTTAGTTTTTCCACGTTTCCTTGTATATCTAGTTATGTCACTGATGATGAATTCGAGCTTCATAAATAATATAAATTTACTCCCAATTTGACAAACAAACAAATAAATTAATAAATAAAAGTGAGAAAAAAGAGAGAAGTTCATTTAAAAGTCTGTTTAACTTCTTTCAGATCAAACACATTGTTTAACAACTCAAGATCGACGATAAGTTAAGATGGTTAAAAGAATATCTCAAAAAGAATTAATTTATGATTTATAGTAGTATACTAGAAAAATATCATAAGATGTATTTTGTTATTTTTCGATAATTATAAAACCCTCATTTAAAAAAAAAAAAAATAGGAAGAGAAGGAGAAGACTCCTGCCTCCATGCGAGGCAGCCCTAGCTTGCCAAAGAATTGCATTTAGATATGTTTTTCTTAAAGGAAAATTGAAGCCAGCTAGTTGCTCCCCTTCAAAAATTTTTCTCACTCTCCGCAACCAATTACTTTATAAATTCCGACAAGCAATTTGTGTCAGGTCCCTTTTTTCTATGTTTTTCCAGTGCTACTTTAATTGTTCATTGTATGAGTAATTAAATAACAAATACAAAAACATTAATTATGTATGGTGTATGTGGATCAACAATCTTAATTCTTGGAAAAGAAAATTAGAGCAATTGCTTTAAAACATTTATCACATAAATTAAACAACTAAGACGATTTTGTGTTTTCACTATCCGGGCACCAACATGGAAAGTACTGTTCCTTTTATCATAAAAAGAAAGGATAAGTTTTGAAAAACAACCATATACATCCATTATGATGGTCTACTAAACTTAAACTAATTTAGATAGTAAATGATGATAAATATTTGTTAATAATGATTCTCCTATTTAGTCCGGGAAGGTTCGTTATTTTTCTTTTCTATTTAGTCATTTTATTTCTAGATGGAGTGCCTTTATGATCAAGGTGGGGTTTTAAAATTGACAGCGAACAAATTCAATTGTTGTGCACGTGTATATCGTACAAACACTTTTGTTTAATTTTGTATAGGGTTTAAACTTAATTTTTTGGGAGTACAAATATAACCCGATGTTAAAAATCTTGTAATTTGTCCACTTTTTAAAATTTTACCCTCTCATATAACCTAAATTAGGGAAACCGAAGTAAATGATAAAATAATCCTTAGCGAACAGTTAGTTGAGACTTACACATTAATTTTAAGAATTGCTTATACTATTTTCTAAGTAATATTTTAATTTCTTTTAAATAATAAAATAAGTGATATAATAATTTCTAAACAATTATCCGTATTTTAAATGCTTTGTACAAATATATATAATATATGTATAATTCCACCTCCCATTAAGTGTAATCATGTCATTTGTTATTGATTTTTCATATTTAGTTTATACGAGAATATCATATTTAAAAACTCGTCAAATTATAAGGATTTTTGTAGAAATTAAATTTAAAATATTTTTTTTCCATATTTCATAAAACAAGAGTTCTTCATAAAAAAAAAAGAAAAAAAGAAAAAAAAAGTCATTTTTTTTAGAGAAAGTTAGGCAAAATAGTAGTTTAAGATGATAAATTTTTAACCTTCACATTAGTTTTCTTAATTTTCTTTATAGAAGGAAACAATTTTATTTAACTCCAATAAAAAATATAATAACAAATCAGGTTACATGAAACCTTTTATTAAAAAAAAAAGCCGATTAATAAACTTGAAAATAAAAGAATCTTCAGAGATCTCGGAGCAAAGATTATCTCTAATAATAATGATAGGAAAAAATATATGAAAGATTATTAGAACTCTTCAGTGCCTCGTTTCAATTCTTTATTATTTGAATTAACACTTCTAATTAATTTAATAGAAGAACTTATGCAAATTCTAATAAACTTTTCATATTTGAATTATAAATGATATAGATTTAAATTTAGACGAACTAAGAGTATCATAAATCTAACTTTAAGTAGACATTTATCTTTATAAATCGAACTATTAAAAGCATATATTATAAAAGAAAAGGAAAAAAAATCCACCGGAGACTTCCGGTGGTCTCTCTCTCCATCAAAGCCTGCTAAACTCTTCGATGATTAACCGAAAAAAAAAGAATGAAAAAGTAGAAGGCCTGCTAAACTCTTCGATGATTAACCAAAAAAAAAAAAAGAAAGAAAAAGTAGAAGGCCTGCTAAACTCTTCGATGATTAACCAAAAAAAAAAAGAAAGAAAAAGTAGAAGGGAGAAGAAAAATTAAGGAATTGACAAATCTTTTTTTTTTTTAATTTATAGCAATTTTATTATAAAGTTTCTATTTCGAATCTCTTGTTTCTTTTCTACAAATGGGTTGAATTTTTTCTACTATCTAATTGATTTTTTCAACTAATAAAGATAGACTAAATTTTAACAATTCGCTAGATGAGTTTTATCAACTAATTGGCAAGCATTGTTTTTCATTCTCGAATTATACACAATATCTCAAGTTACCTGGCCCATAAACAATGAAAAATTACAATTTTAGTGCTTGTATCTCTACGACCATGGAGTTACTCAATGTATTACATTACAGAAATCTCCATTAATTTAAGAGATTTTAGTATTGTTGCTCTTGAATTTTTATAGTTCTTGAATTAAGTTTTTTTGTGCAATTAATTTTTAAAATTTTAAAATAGTAGCAATTAATTCCAAATCCTTAAAAACTATTAAATTATAAACATAAATGACATATACTAGTATTATATTCTTATATTCTTTTAGGGTTTTAATTGTTTTTTTTTTAATTGGTTTTTTATTTGGGTTGAAATTTTTTTTTTTTAAAAATTTTTGAAAATAAAAAGTTTTAAAATTCAAATTTTACTAAAATGATGTCTAATCTAATTTAAATTACCCATAATTAATTAAAATTCAATTGAAATTATTTAAATTTAAAAATATTAAAAAAATGAATTTATGTTTCAAAAAAATTAAATGTTCAATTTAAAAAATAATTTAGATTAATTTGCAATCATATTTGTGCAGCCACCTAGACTTATTCTTTTTTGTTTTTGTTTTTTTGTTTTTTCAGCTGATGACGTAGTCATAGTACTTGCCACAAAAAAGAAGAGTCCCTATATAATCACCAACGGTCACAAACAGAGTGAGCTGAAGAAAAAGAGGTAGTAGTACTAAACCAAAATGGTTCCTCGTCCTTCATTTTTGGCCTCAACATTCTTCCTCATTTTCCCACTGGTTTTCTCAGTGGCTATCTTTCTCATACTCCGGCCAAAGAAAAACTCCAGAAAGCTCCCGAGATCATACCCTTTACTGGGGACCTACATGGCCGCCTCCGCCAACAAGCACCGCCGAAACCAGTGGTTCACGGAGCTCCTCCAGAACTCGCCTTCTTCCACCTTCGTCATCAAACACCTCCTCGGCTCCCACCAGATCCTCACCGGCAACCCCGCCGTGGTCCAGCACATCCTCAAGTCAAACTTCCCCAATTTCGGGAAGGGCGACGCCTTCCGGGTCAACGTCACTGACTTTCTCGGTGACGGCATCTTCGCCGTCGACGGCCAAGCCTGGAAGTTCCAGAGACAGGTCGCTAGCCACGAATTCAACACCAAATCCCTCCGCAAGTTTGTTGAAACCGTCGTGGACGCCGAACTCCACGGCCGCCTAATCCCCATCCTCGCCGGAGCCGCTGCCGGAAACTGCGTCTCCGGCGTCCTTGATTTCCAGGACATTCTTCAACGATTCGCGTTCGATAACATATGTAAGATCGCTTTCGGGTATGATCCGGCCTATCTGTTGCCTTCGCTGCCGGAGTCGAAGCTGGCGGTGGCTTTCGACGCCGCCACGAAGATCACGGGCGAGAGATCCATGTCGTTGATCCCTCTGATATGGAAGATCAAGAAAATTTTTAACGTTGGGTCTCAGAGGGAGCTGGCGGAGGCGGTTGCAGTGGTGAGGGAGTTCGCTCTAACGGTGATCAGAGAGAAGAAGAAAGAGCTCGTTGAGAACTCGTCGCTGGACTCGGTGGATCTTCTCTCTCGGTTCTTGAGCTCCGGCCACTCGGACGACAAATTCGTGACCGATATCGTCATCAGTTTCGTACTCGCCGGTCGAGACACGACCTCCGCCGCTCTCACCTGGTTCTTCTGGCTAGTCTCTACACACCCTCGAGTCGAGCGGGAGATCTTAAGTGAGATTATATCGAGCGAGAAAAAATCATCTGCTGCGGAAGAACGCGGCTCGGTTTATGAGGAAGTAAAGGAGATGGTCTACACGCACGCAGCGCTGTGCGAGAGCATGAGGCTGTACCCGCCGGTGCCGTCGGACAGTAAACATGCCGCGAACGACGACGTGTTGCCGGACGGTACGACGGTGAAGAAGGGAGAAAGGGTGACGTACCATCCGTACGCGATGGGGAGGCTGGAGGTGATTTGGGGGAAGAACTGGGCGGAGTACCGGCCGGAGCGGTGGCTGAAGTGGGACGAGGCGGCTAAGAAGTGGAGGTTTGTGGCCCGGGATCCGTACTCGTACCCGGTTTTCCAGGCCGGGCCGAGGATCTGTCTGGGGAAGGAAATGGCGTTCTTGCAGATGAAGAGGGTCGTCGCCGGCGTTATGCGGCGGTTCCGAGTTGTCCCGGCGATGGATGAAGGGTTTAAGCCTGTTTTCTTGTCCTACCTAACTGCCAAAATGAAAGGTGGGTTCCCGGTGAAGATCCACGAGAGGAACATCAGTTGTTGATTAATGTTTTTTTTTTTTTTTTAAACTTTAATTCGTTGAGATACTAATGGGGCTTCCATTACTCTATTTTATCCACTGTAATAATAATAAAAGTATTATTATAATTATTTTGCTATAAATTTCCACTAAAATATAGTGTATTTATGTTGTAGTTGCAATGTCATTCTTAAATGCATTAGTTTAATTTGGTCCTCAATTAAGTTAATCTTGTCACTCCGACGTAGGCTAATACGTGTTATAAAAATAAAATAAATAAAGCGATATTTGCATGAGACTCAATTATAGGCTATAGCCATATATTATGGTTGATAATAAAACAGAGGGAAAAAAAAAAAAACAAAAAGAAGAGTGTGGTTATGCTAATTCTTAAATCTTAAAATGATTTATTGGTGTGACGTATGAGAAAGGCCAAGCGTGATCAAAGGGGATTCATTACGTTTTTTTAACAGAAAAAAAGAAAAAGAAAAATGGAAAGAGCTCATGCCTAGTAAAGGTTTAGTTAAAGTGTATACCCATCAATATTGTTATAAATGATACCGAGAATATATAATATAAAAATTTAAGAATATTAATGCTAAATTGTGAGAATTTTTTTTTCTTTCACATTTTTTTTATATATTTTTTTTCTTTTTGTTCATCTTTTAAGTAAAATCGAGAAGTTTATTTACAGGCAATACAATCAATTTTAGTCCTATACTTAATTGTCACTTGTATAGTATCCATCTAAAAATATCTAACGTACTAATTGAAAATATTTATCTAACTTTCAATAGTTTACACATCATATATGATTTAAAAGAAACAATTATTGAAATAATTTAATGGATGTACAAATAGTAAATGTTTCATAACACTCCCCCTTCGATGTCTATTATATAAGAAAATGCTTTGTTAAAATCTTACTAAAAAAAAACCATGTTAGAAAAAAATTCAAGTTAAAGAAAAAGAGTACATTAATCTTATTTTTGTTACACTGTGAAGAGTGCCTCGTTAAAAACCTAGCTAGAAAACCTAAGTGGGACAAAATTTTAGCTAAGGAAAAAAGAGTACACGTGTAACAATCTCCCTCTCATAACTAATTCACTTAAAATTCATTGAAGATCTTTGAGTTCTTGCATTCCAATTTTGTGCACCAATGTCTTGAATATTGTGGTAGGGAATGATTTAGTGAATAAATTAGCCAAGTTATCATTAGAGTGAATTTGATGAATATCTATATCACTTTTCTTATAAAAGTTCATGTGTGAAGAACAATTTGGGTTATATATGCTTAGTTCTATCGCCTTTGATATAGCCTCCTTAAAATCAAGCAATGCATGTATCATTATCCTCATATATCACAATTGGAATCGGTCTAATAAAAGTTAATTTGCATATTTCTTTAATATGTTGAATTATGGATCACAACCATACACATTCTCAGCTTGCCTCATGAAGTGTAATTATTATTTTAAAATGATTCGAAGAGGTAGCAGAGATTGTTTATTTTGTAGAACGACAGCATATAACTGTGTCACTATTAGTAAATATATAACCTGTTTGAGATCGAGCTTTATGTGGGTCAGACAAGTATCCTGCATCTGCAAAAGTAGTAAATTGTGATATGAATTTATTAGAAAAAAATTAACCCATATCTGTTGTTCCACGGAGATAATGCAATATTTGTTTAATTCTTTTTCAATGTTTTTGAGTTAGAGTGGAACTATATCTTACTAATAAATTAACAGAAAAAGATTTATCAGACCAAGTATAATTAGTAAGATACATAAGAGCTATAATTGCACTCAGATATGATACTTCAGGATCAAGAATTTCTTCGTTATCTTCTCGAGAACGAAAATGATCCTTATTTATATCAAGCATTCTGACAACCTTAATAGATGAGCTTTGTCCATATAAAATCTTTTAAGGACTTTTTCTGTATAAGATGACTGATATACAAGTATACCATTTGGTAAATGCTCGATCTGAAGGTCAAGAAAAATTTTTATTTTTTTTCAAGATCTTTCATTTCAAATCCTTTCTTTAAATACTCTATTGCCTCATTAATCTCTTCAGGAGTCCTGATGATATTCAAATCATCAACATATACTATAATGATAGCAAATCTAATTCCTGAGCTCTTAATAAAGACGCATAGACAAATATGATTATTCACATATCTTTTATTTAAAAGATATTCCCTAAGACGATTGTACCACATGCATTTAGATTTCTTTAATCCATATAAAGATATTTATAATTTTATTGAATATATTTCCCATGGTATCGTATTAAGTACTTTAGGTACTTTAACTCCTTCAGGAATTTTTTAGATCAATATTACTATTAAGTGACCCATATAAATATGTTATTACAATATCTATTAGATGCATTTCAAGTTCTTCAGAGGCTGCTAGACTAATTAAGTATCGTAATATTATTGTATCCATCACAGGAGAATATGTTTCCTCAAAATCTATTTCTGGTCTTTGTGAGAAATCTTGTACCACAAGTCGTACTTTCTATCTCATGATCTCATTTTTCTTATTATGTTTTCGTACAAAGACCCATTTGTACCCTACTAAATTCACACCTTTAAGTATTTAGACAACAGGTTTAAATACTTCTCTTTTCCCAAGAGATTTTAGTTTTTCTTGGACTGCATCTTTCTATTTTGGCTAATTATTTCTACATCGGCATTCTTCGACAGATTTTGGTTCAAGATCCTTGCTTTCATTTGTTATATTAGTAGCTATTACATATAAAAATATATTGTTAACAATAGTTTTATCGCAATTCTATTCCTTTTTTGAGCTTACATAACTTATTAAGATCTCTTTATTTTCAATATCATCAGATACCTGAACATCTTTTGGAGCTATTTGTTTAGTTATATCAACTCCCTGTTTTAGCAATACAATTATTTCATTAGGAATACTGTCATCTTCAGGATGGCCAAATTCTGTAATATATTCTCTTTTCTTCCTGGGGATTTTTATCTTTAGAGCCAATTGGTCTACCATGTTTCATGCGTGTCTTAGACTCACATAATGTTATTCCTAAAGATTGTTTTACAGGAATATCAATCTTAGCTAGAGCATTTATAACTGGTATATGAGATCTAGTCACTCTCTTTGTATCGGTGGATGTATCAGGTAATTGATTTATAATATTTTGCAAATGTATAATATTCTGAACTTCTAGTTTATATTGATTAGTGCGAGGATCAAAATGAGATAATGATGATGTATTCCAAGAAATTTCAAGTTATTTTTCCTGTTGTTATTTTTGTCTCCCTAATGGTGGGAATATAGCTTCATTAAATTGACAATCGGTAAATTGTGCCTTGGATACATCACCTATTAGAGATTCAAGATATTTGATGATAGAAGGTGACTCAAAACTAATATAAATTCGCAATCTTCTTTGAGGGCCCATCTTAGTGCATTGTGGTAGAGCGATTAGTACATATACTGCACAACCAAAAACTCGTAGATGAGAAGTATTTGATTCTTGANATGAGATAATGAAAGTAATCTAAAGACATTTTATATTATTTTTATTTGTAGTTTCAATATGATACCCATTGCAACGTATATCTTTAAAATTTAGCAAATTTCTTCTGAATTTATTATAGAATAAAGTATCATTTATAATTAATTTTGTTCACCTGGGTAGTATTATTATAGCTCTAGAGAGCCTTCAATTACTTTTGTGGTATCTAAAATTATATTCATATTTGTTTTTGATAATGATAATTTTATGAAATACTTTTTATCTTTAAGGATTTATTATTCACACAAATATATTAAGTACATTGATTTTTATGGGTCCCATAGTTCTAACTTAAAATCTACACCATTCAAGGCATGACAAGAGACAAATAAATTCTTCGGCCCATCTTTTATATATCTACATAATTACCGGCGATTTTTTTTTGTTTATTTTATTACACGTTGCTTAATTATTCAAATGCTTCAGGTTAATCATTCATATATACATATACATATGATCTAAAATTGAAGATACATGCTGTATACTCAATGGGGTCAAATATTAATACTATTACCATGCCTATGATTCTAAAAGCATGATCTTCAATGTTTTTTTTTTTTTTTTTTTTTAATTTTTTCAGGATCAATTTGTCGGTAAACTTAGTATTAGGTGACTGTCACGACTAGAAATCCAAGACCATGAATTTTTAGTAATTTTGAAAGTGAATATAAATAGGTAGTAATTTCTTTACATGCTTTGTAAGAAAATAAAAACTTGAAAATTTCATTTTAACCCTCAAAACATTATTATCTTAATATCAGAGACCTTCTTGTCCATCCAAAAAATTATTCTTCAGTGTCTTTAGGAAAAATCTAATTAGTTTAGTGAAAATAAGTTGAGTCAATAAAACTCTTATTCTTATGAATATAAAGTCCATAAATTAATTTTACTCGTTTGTTTAAAATTACTCTTTAAAAGAAAACCACCAATTTCCACCTATTGAAAATTCTAAAAATATGCTCCTCAGAAACCATAATATTTCCATTTAATGCCAAGTCCTCAAACGGTAGTAAAAGGATCCTCATACTCTCAGTTAACATAATTCATAGAATCTGGCAAAATAATTTACTTAAGAACGAAAAAGAGAAAGGTTTGAATGCCAATCAGGACTCAAAGAGGGCCAAAAATATGAATCAACAACATATTCATCTAACAAAAATTGTATCCTAAACAAATAATACCTGAAAGAAAAGGAAATAATGGAGTGAGCTTAAAAGCTTAGTAGGAAACTCAAATTACTATTTTTAAAAATCATTTTCCTTATTAAGTCCCTGTATGGTTAGCTATTCTGATAATAGTCATAAAACTATAGTAATAAATAAAATCCATAATATTTATAAATGGAAGTATGTAGGTAAAGTATAAAAGAAAACTCGTATGCAGTTTCAACCAGCTCAATATCCACGAGCTCACATAATTTCATCATGAAGTCAGAACAACTCTCTTCCCGATTACCAATCCTAAAATACCAGAGAGACACCTTAATGTCTCGCCTATTGAATCGGATGGACACCATATGCCTACACTTACTAGGTGGGTGTAACTAGAAGAGAGGCAATAACATGTGCTTGATTACCAATCCCAAATTATCGAAGGGATATCCACATGTCTCGCCCGTTGGACTGGAGAAGCATTGAAAGTCTACACTTGTTTATGGAAGCAATTAGAGTAGAAACATGTTCATAATACCGACTAGCTCAAATGCCTTAAGCTCATATTATCTTATCTTATCCCAGAACGACACACACCGTGTGAATTAACACCCTGAGTTCAAACTCCTAACTTAAATCTTAAGCTTAATCCTAAGCTCAAATGTACACATGGTCGTGTGCATACCCAAGACCTTTACATGGGTTTATGGAATCGACCATACCCAAGACCTTTACATGGGTTTATGGAATTTCACTGATAATCAAAGGTGCACACCCTGCCATCTAAAAGTCCCACGTAGATTTGTGGACTTTTCACTAATGGTAGGGTCTAAGCACCAACTAGGTATCTCGTGATACCCAAGCACCCGTGGTGTGGTCTTAAAGCATACATCACAGCTACTACACTTAAATTACCATATCATACTGACTCTTTCTACTCTTGGAAAACTGATATCATAACCATTGTATTTCATACAAATCCCAAAACTCAAACCTGCATAGATAGATCTACAAGTGACACTGTATAATCTATAATCATCTCAATTTCATCAACAATTCATATATTCACTAAAATCCATAATAAACACAAATTTCACAATATACCACATATTTGAATTTTCATATAATCCATTCTAATATTTAGACTTGCATGACCAATATCTACCAGCACACCATAACACTATATACTCAATTCATATCTACCATACAGTTCATATAATCATTAAAAACTATTGAAATTTGCGTTCTTCACAATATATCATATAATTAAGTCTTTAACAAAAATGTATGGAAAATATATAATTGAGTCCCCCACCTCATCAGAATTGCGATACAACTCTAACGAGCAATATCATTTGGTGATTGTTCGGAGGGTCATGGTCGTTTTTGGACCTTTGACCACTTAGTTTGAAACTTCACTTTCTCGGTTCTATCTCAAATCAAGGAATGAACCTCACCACTAAACTCTTAGCACTCAAATTAGCTTGATTAGATGTATAACTTATCTGATTCAAGGTCTAACTGAAACTCGATTCTTGGCATTCAAACCAAAACAAAATCGGAGCCATTTTATTTCGTTTTTCGTGCTCATCACTAAACATAATTAATATATATATATATATATATATATATATATATATATAAAATCAAACTTCATTTTTTCATAAGTACACCACAAATAAGATATTTATTTTATGATTTAGCAGTTGAATTGAAAAGTAAAAACACAAAACTAAAAAAGTTTAAAATTGTCAAAAATGTCAAAATTCAATTTGAATAATTTCGAGTAGAGATATTTATAGCAGGATGTTTCTCATGTAGAGAGGAATCGGATGCAAGTTGTTTCATGGTATGAGCTGGCTGGCCACATTTCAAGGGGCGTCAGTCGTCCTTTGCAGGTCAACGGTGGTAGATGACAACCGGAGAGGTGACTACTAGCTCCAGCCGTGGTGTATGGCATTGAGGGGGAGAGAGTGAGCTGAGAGAGTTAATGAGGGGGAGAGAGTGAGCTGAGAGAGTTAATGAGAGAGTTAATGAGGGGGAGAGAGTGAGCTGAGAGAGTTAATGAGGGGGAACGGGAAGGAGAGACAGTGACCTGAGGGAAAAAATTGAGTGGCCACATGTCCATGTAGTAATGGGCATTATAAAGTTTTTAAAATTTCACTTTCACCACACTTTTTCATAATTTCTTTCAATTTAGTCATTTGAAATTACGAAATAACCCTTATTTTTATACAAATTTTTTAGTCATGCCCAATTTAAATTTGGTCAAATACATAATTATTTAATTTTAAAATTCATTAAAATGACCAAATTATCCTTTTAAAAAATGGGTTTTTACGGTGACAATGTGGTGCCCTTTAATAACATCCATTAAAAATCTAATGGAACATGCTTGTGACTTTGATATAAAATCATTTCAAAGGGATCAAAATATATGAAAATGAGAAGTTTTTTAATTTAAATAAAAAAGAGACCAAACTCATTTGAGTAGAGAAACTGTACTTCCAAAAACATATGAAAGGAAAATTAAAAGGAGAAGACTGAAGAAATCTAAAACCTAGCTAGCCCTAAGTTTTAAACAACAAAAAAGAATACGTATAGAGCCAGTAGAAAGAAAGAACTATGACAATGATCAATGGTTAAGGGGAGTGATCAACCTAAAGCAGTAATATGCAACAGCTGAAAGGGTTCTAGGGTTTTGTTATGCCTCATTCAAAAAGTGCGAGGAAAGGTGGAAGATAGATATTTGAGTAATGCTGGGAGACCAAAAATATGCATAGAGTCCTTTGCGAGAAAAGTCTTCTAGAGAGACAAGGCAAAGAGAGGAGCTCTCACCTGCTCCATCTTTTTTCCTCCATAGTAGAGATCTCTCCCCCTATAGCTCATCTTCGCATCCTCCTTTAGTAGGTCCTCTCATACCAGAGAATGAAAGTCTTTCCCCTTTTTAATATAGGTTTTTCTCTATTTATTTTCTTGTTTTTAGTTTTATTTTCAAATAATCCTTACATTCTAGTACACTTAAATTTAGATTCGTAGTGATTTGAGTTGTTTTTAGTTTTGTTTTTTTGTTAGTAGTATAGTTGTCTTCTAAATCTGTATCATTTTTTTTTATTCAGATCTAAAGAGATAGTTACTATGATGAATCAGAGTTGGCAGAATCTTTTTTAGTAAATAAATTAAAAATACTAATTTGGATTGAGAAGAATCAAAGTAAGCTATTAAAGAGCTTTATTTTGTTCTTTGTAGAGTTCTTCTCCAAGATTATTGTAAAGGTTTATACTTGTACTTCGAGATCTCTGAAGGTTCTTCTATTTTTAAATATATGAATTAGTTTCTTGATTCTCATTATAAGAGATTATATGTAATTACATTTATAATATTGAAGTCCAGAGCCTCGTATGGAAGCTTTGGGCTCAATGATAGGACTAGGTTTTGAGCTTTACATTCAAGTCGAGTTTGATTTTTGAGCATTTGAAATCAAAATAAAGATAATAAAAATAAAATATAACATAAAAAATATAAAAAAAATTGAGACAAACTTTTGAATAATTTTCATAGAAAATAATTAACAAATATATCTTGTTTAAAGTTTAGGCTTAATTCAGGCTTTTATTTTTAATTTTTAGTGACTTTTTTAGGTTTTCAGGTTTTTTAGATTAGACTTCAAGTTCAGGTTTTAATCTCGGATTTCGTGCCACATTCACATAAAAAATACTTAGTTCAGGCCTAGCCATAATTATAATTGGGTTTGAGTCGGGCTCTGGTCGAGTTCTAATCAGGCTTTCTTCGGGTTGGTCCACTGGGTTTTGGGCTTTCGGGCTCTTTTAATGCCCCTATGCCTTCGTTGTATGATGATTTTAATTTACTTTCTTATAATTAATTACCATCACTAGGCTTCAAGGTAAGTCAAAAATATTTTCTTACTTTGTTTCGGCAGTCATTTTTTCAGAAGACTTATCGCTATTTAATTATTTACTTCTAACCCAACAGAACCTAGCCTTTTTTAATTTCTCTTTCTCTATCAAAAAATCCTTGTCATCGCTCTCACAACAGATTGGGGAAAGAGTGCTTTGATCTCATTATCTATTCTCTCCTCTTTCTCCCCTATCCTCCTATCTCTTTCAGGATTAAAGGGTTTTTCCTTTTTTCTTTTATCTTTATAGTAAATCTAGATTTAGATCTCGTTGTAGTACCATCTTTTTGTGAATTTTAAGTTCCATTTACGAGATTTTGAATCAAAGAATTTTTTTATTTATATCTGTAATATAGATATGTTGATTTTCTTTTTAAGTGGTTGTGGATCTCTTTTGGTATTAGAGAATAGTCTTTCCCCGCTAAAAATACAATCCAATAGCAAATGATGAAAACAATTATTTGCTGATAGTCTTTGTTATTTTATTCTCTTGGAAAATTGTAGTAACTCATAATTCTTACTATTATTGTGTTTGTGATCCTCTTTCTATTTATTTTTTTGAAGAGTTTGGAATTGTACTAATCTTTTATGCTTGTAGTGTAGTTAAAGTTTTTTTAGCTTTTATTAATATTATTCCCTCGAGGAGCCCATTTTTATTTAAAAAAAAGGGGAAAAAAACTATTTACTTCTAGAAACATAGACATTTATTCATGAATAGTACTCTTTCAATCACATACGGCTTGTTTGACATGCAGGATTGGATTGGATACTGTATTTGGTGTAACATAGGACTAAAACAAAGTAAAGATAATAAATTTTCTTGATATAGTTCTAATTATATTTTATTTATAAATAAATAAATATTTCCAAAAATTGAAAAGATAAATTTAAATGATGATTATATAAAATAATATGCTTTTAATTTATTTATAAAAAATAGGTACATAAAAATAAAATATACATTTTTAGTTAAAAAAGTAAAAATAGGAATTTAATTAATATTTATATATATATTTATATTAATTAAATAAATTATAAAAGAAAGAAAAAAGGAAAAAAAAAAAAGGTAATGGGCTTGAGAATAAATTAACCCATTTTTTACTTGAGATAATTTAGTCCCATAAGAATGAGACTAAAAAGGGGATTTGAATTCCTTTATCCAATCCCACCGTAGGTCTAAATATAGGACTGGACAAATAAGTTTAGCCCAACCTGTCAAAGGAAGCCATAAATTATTCACATATATATATATATATTTGTTTATATTTTATTTTCAAAGTTTGGACATTTGAAATTGTGTTTTGAATTAATAGATGCCTAGCCAGAAATCAGTTTCATGGATTGGAGACACAAATTGAGGGTGCTTATTTCTGTTTTCTCAAAAAATAAAAAATATATAAAAGATAAAAAACAAAATTGAGGTTACTGACTATGTATATATTTCCTTAAAAACTATATTACTATAAACAAATAGTCATATAATCTGATATGGCACATATAAAGCATGTCAGTCTTTGTTATCCATAAAAGGAATAATATCATTTTTATATCTTTGTTATCGATAAAAGGAATAATATCATTTTTAGATCTTGTATATTGACACTTTATATCTTGTGTTTTAGTTATTATCAATATTAACTCTTAGATTTAAAATATATTATAAATTTATACTTTGACACTAATTTAGGACAATTAATTTACTAACATGATTTAATAAATTTATTTTCAAATAAATTTTTATATAATTTATTTTTAATTTTTAAATAGTATATTGGCAAATTAATTACTTTAAATTAGTGTCAAAATATAAATTTATAAAAAATATCACATCTAAGGATCAATGTTAATAAAAATTAAAATACAATATATAGTTTGAATAAGGTATCAAAATAGAAGGTATAAAAATGATAATATCCCATCTATAAATACATGGGACTATAGAATTGGAGAATTAAGCAATCTATCTGGCAACTACAAACTTTTTTTCTTTTTTGTTTTACGTTTCCTTATTCCTAGTCTGTCGAGTCTCTAGCAACAAATTTTCCCAGGAATCTCTAGCGATTATGGGGAGGAATCGGAATCAGAATCCTGGCTTCTCCTGCAATTCTTCCGAGAATTCTGATTTGGAATCGGAACTGGATGGTATGCTTTCTTTTTCTTTTTTATTTTTTCCCCCGAACAATTTCTGTTTTTGGTTTTGGTTTGAGGAATAATTGTTTTGATTTGGATTTTCTCAGATAAGCAATATCTTAATTACAAGACACGCGCAAGACTAGTCTCTCGTACTGAGGTATATATTTAATTTTTTTTTCTTCACAAATATACAATAAAGGTACACACTGTGTATACACATGCATGTGTTTCTGAATGATTATTGTTGTTTTGTATTTATTTATTTTAATTTATTTTTGGTACGTCGATGAATCATGGTTTTTATGTTGGTAATTGAAAAGTGATGGAAAACTAACTGATCCAGATCCGCTGTTCTCGTGATCTTACTTCAAAGAAATGTCAGAATAATAGCGAAATAATAGTATAGAATATAAACCAATCTCACAATACAAGAATTTAAGTGGAAAATTCTCAAATCAGGAAAAAAGCCACTGTCTCTCAGAAAAGAATTTCACTATATGAAAAGTTTCTACAATCACATAGATTTCCCTCTTTTCTACCTAATGACCCCAATACACCAAAGTATTTTCTTATAAGTATTTTCTTACTCAAACCTTACACTGCCACTCTTTGAAACTTCTTATTTCACAAAGAAACTCTACTCTCTTTGAAAGGAGAAATAAAGAGAAAGAAAAGATTTAATTAGAAGAGACAACTTGAAATGTTTTCATGTTTTGGGATGAAAAGAATGATGAATGAAGTCTCTATTTATAGGCCTTGAAAAGTAGTGAGAATACTACCTTTTACTATTATTATTACAGCTGCTCCTTTTCACTATTAGTACGACGGCTACTCTTTTTACTTCTATTCACACATATATCAACAATCTTCTACTTTAAGACTTGATTTTAATCACGTCTTCACATACGTCTCATCTCATAGCTTACATTGCTATCACTGTCTTTTACTGATAATCATACTCCACCATATAAGTATATATACCACTTAGAATTGACGAATTCTAAGAATTTCATCTTGGCTCATGTCGAAAGAATCTTGCTGATAATTATGATGCTGACTCCCATGTTTGGCTTCTTTGGGAGTCCATCAGGCATCAACATCATTCAGCACACGCTTTCTATCAATGCCAAACCAATGCCTGTGTGCAAACTTGCTGCCACTAATTATGAGACATCATCTTTCATGGCGTCTTTGGAGATTAGCGGCAAGCCATGAGGATATACATATCATGATCAAAGGACAAGATCATCATGATGTACATATCATGATCAAAGGATAAGATCATCATATCCATCATAGGAGACAATATTAGCAGCATCACCATATTTAGAGCTTTTAGCCGAGCCCGCTCCACTTTTTTGACAATTTCTTTTTAGGTGCCCAGATTGTCCACACCCCTAGCAGATTACATTATTTTTCATGGAGTTTTTCTTTCTAGTATCAACTACCAAGGCTGAGCCTTCAGATTGAATATTACTTCCACCACCCGTCAGCCTTCTTTCTTCAGATAAAAGTTTACTTGTGACCTCAGAATAAACTACAGTCTCCTTCTCATGCATCAAAATAGGTTTTATATACTCATAGGAAAGTGGAAGAGATTAGATAAATCGCAATACCTTATCTTCATCTTCAATCTTCACTCCAATAGTTTCCAATTCAGAAATGATACCATTCAAGACACTTAGATGATCAGAAATTTTCGTACCTTAATTCATATTC
Organism: Parasponia andersonii; assembly: GCA_002914805.1. Classification (NCBI taxonomy): domain Eukaryota; kingdom Viridiplantae; phylum Streptophyta; class Magnoliopsida; order Rosales; family Cannabaceae; genus Trema; species Trema andersonii. Next base: position 19,608 of record JXTB01000510.1, on the reverse strand, counting down.
ATACACAATGTATGAAACTACTCCTTCAGAGATACTCGATTTGTGACACCTTTTGCCTGATACAATTCTTCAAGCTTTCTCCAGAGATCTTTGGCTATCATTATTCCAAGCATATTTGCAAGGACATTTTTGGCCAAATACATACGTATCGCACTTGTAGCTCTCTCATCCAAATCACCCAGTCTTCATCGCTCATACTGAATTTCTTAGAATCTCTGCCCTTATAAGCCTCTATGCCTTTCAAAACCTTGTGTAATCTGGATTGAATCAATAAATTCTTGACTTGTATTTGTCATAAGCCAAAATTGATGTTCCCATCAAATTTCTCCACATCAATTCTAACCAGAATTGAAATCTTGTTTCCTAACATCTTGCTTCGTATTTCTAACTTGAAAAATCGCTAAGAAAATTTCCAAGAAAGATTAAAGAGTACAAATGCTCCTACTTAAACACAGACTCCTTATACAGAATTTCTTAGACTAACACCAAGCTATAGTGCACCAAAGAACCCTGTTCTGATACCACTTGTTGGGAATCTGACTGATCCATATTCGTCGCTCCTAGGATCTCACTTTAAAAAAATGTCAGAATAATAGAGAAATAATAATAAGGAATAGAAACCAATCTCANTACAACTCGGTCTTCCCCCCTTTGTCCACTCTTGCGGTCTTTGGGTGAAAACATGGCGCCATCATCTGTCGTTTTAGCCTCAACACTACAGACGACTGTCGTTTTAGGCAATTCAATTCGTTCATACCTTTCAATAGTCTGTCGGTCACTTGGTCATCAAAAATAATAATAATGGTTTAAGATTCATTCAAGGTTTTGTCGTCAATTGTTTCTTTTTATAATTTTTTTTTTAAATGACTTATGTGGGTCATTTTTTTTTTTTTTTTTTAAATTTATAATAATAATAATATGATTTCGTGGTTTGGGTTCCAGAATAGGCCGAAAGTGGGGTTGAAAAGAATTGTGAGAGTGAATGGACAGAATTTGAAGCACTTATTTTTGTATCTGACTATGGAAGACACGGACAACAATTTCTATGAAGCTAAGGTTTACATGGATTTTGGCGGTCACTTCAACTTGGACATGATCAGGCCTGCTGTCCACTATCTTTACATCGACCCTGAGATCTTGCGCCGCTTTGATGCACCTGATTGATGTAGCTTGGGATGACTTAAGTTTATCTCCATCTAGATATAGCTAATGCGTTTATGTTAATTATATGCTAAGGAGATCATGGCTTAGGTTTTGTATATATTTATTATTTAAGACCTAGTATATGTATGTTCTATCTAAGCTCTACGGTTTTCTTTTCCATTGTTAGAACCAATTTTGAAGTTGCTAATTAATTAAATATATGTATCAATGGTGTTGGTGTTGTATATGCCTGCTTATAATGTATTTTTCTTAATACGTAAGTGACAGATTGAGAGGTGTCTTACGTAGCTGCCGTTAGAAGAGTATCCTAGTGCCAATATATAGGACTTAAAAAGTAATTAGGCGGATTAAAGGACATGGAGTCTTTTGGTAGATTAGGAGGAAAAGTTGATAAATACTCATTTTTAAAACTATATTTTCATAAATATCCGTTTTTTATTTTTATTTCATAAATATCTATTTTTTATACCTTTGTTTGGAAAAATGTAGACCATCACTATTTTATATATGAAATGTATAAATGTATACCACTTCTTTTTCATGTATTAAATATATACCGTCGCCTATATTTCATGAATAAAAATTATACTAAAAATTAACATATATTATAAAATATGTACCGTTTATATTTTACACATGTACTTTATAGATAAAATTTGTATTATAAAATATTTTACATTAGTGAGGGTATTCGAGAATTTTTGGGTAGACTAAAACTAAAAGACTGAACTTGTTTTTTTTTATAGCTGAACTGCGTTAAAAACATACATATATTGGAATTAATATTCTTGACTAATTTTTTCTTAAGAATTTGAAAATTGATATTCACTTAAAAGAGCACTAAAATTCAACCATTTCGCTAAGAGCGCTTTTTTTCTTCTAAAATTGGAATTTGCACGCATTTTTCTTTGTCGTTTATGTTTTATGGACTTCTATAGCTAGGAGTGCATATCGGGCTGCTCAAAACTCGACAAACACTAGTTTTGGGTTAGTTTTTGGTTGGGGTGACTGGTGAGGTTGGGCTTTGAAAAAGTTTTGACAATCCTAATAATGCAGAATAACTTCTTGCTTTTTCAATTTTTTTTTTCCCCTCTTAGGCAAAAGCTACTTTCAGATTTGGAACCTTACAAAAATAACCTAAAGACCCACAAATAATATATAACAGCAAAATATAATAGATTGCCAAAGCTAATATTCGTCTTCTGCCTCGGAATGTTAGCAGATCTAATTTTCTCAGCTTCGGACACTACCTACCCCCTAGGTTTTTATTCAGGCCTTCAGAAGCCTGAATAAAAACATAGAAAAAGTGAAACATTTACAGGATATAAAAATAACACAACAGAAGTGAGGCAACTTACTAATTAACGTTATTAAGATAATAATGCAAGAACAGATCTTATAATTACTTGTTTTGCCAAAATGTTGTAGCCAAACTAAGAAAAGATTTACTTATATTTTTTTATGTAAATATTTACATATCATAGCCGAAAATAAAAAGAAAAGAAAAAATTTACATAATTGTTTAAATGTTCAGGTACTAATTTATGCTTGTATTTTAGTTTTTTCATTTTAAAATGTAGGACACACATTTAAAATACGTTTTGAAAAAAGGCATAGCCGGGAATTTGTTTCATGGACATAACTTAATTGAGGGTATATTCTATTATATATGTCCCATTTGATAAGTCTGTGCTCTTTTTTCTTCTTCTTCTTCTTTTTTTTTTTAAAAGAAAATATAAAATCCTTGTATATATGGAGCTGGTTCATTAAGTTGTTATATTTTCTCATTGTGAAATAAGCCAATAACCAATATTTTTCACGGATTGGATAAGAAAGTCGAAAAATTTAAATACCATATATAGTGTTGCAATCTAAAGCTTGTAGAATCACTCGTTTCTCTTATCCTTTGGTTGTATTATTTAATTTACGTTCTTATTAATAAATTACCTTCACGACGCTTCAGGTAAGCCGAAAACACTTTCTTAATATGTTTTTAGAAGAGTTATGGGGGATTATCAAAAAAATAAATATTATTTCTGAAACTTAGTTATTTATGTATGAATAGTGCATGTACTCATTCGACCACACAAAGAGTTTTGATAAATTGTAATCTTACGGGGTACCAATATATTAGGTTCACCTAATGTGTGATTATATTCAATCTGTGACAGATCACACCACATTTCATACCACGTTATATGACGTTAAATACTATACAGTGCCCTTAGCCTTACGTTATTCATCACCTGTCATTATTTGCGAACTATAGAAATCATTGACTAATATACCAGCTGAAATGTGGAAGTCAACCGCACTAATTAGTATCCGTTCCTGGTCAACATTTGAAATACACAGCTATATATGGGTAGCATCAGCTGGCTTTTCTAGTTATATATATACACATATTTATATAGTTGTCAATTCAATAGTTATTTTATATTTTACCTATGTTAAGTCGTTCATCTAAAAATAATTAAATGATTATAATGATATATATAAAAAAATGTGCATCATTTATGTTATTTTTCTCTAATTTTTTACTTTAAAAAATATGTATAATAAATTTTAATTAATCAAAATGATATAAGTAAAAAAACAATACCTATTGGATTGATGCCCTATTTATATTATATATATATATATATATATATTTAAATATAGGTTCTCAATCCAATATTTATTTTATTTTTTACCTATATATATATTTATCTTGTAGAATCATAATCTAATGACTATTATAATTTGGATAATTAAGAAAAAAAAAAATATTATTTAATATTTTTTTCCTCCAATTTTTATCATAAAAAAATATGGGTCATGAATTTTAATTAAGCAAAATAATACCTTCATAGATAGGTAAAAGAAAATATTCACTGAATTGATTTCTATGAATGTACAGGTAATTATCATATATACTAATATGTATAAATTGAAATGGTTCAATAGTACTACACTTCTTCATTTAATGAGTAATATTAATACATATTTACATTCGTTTTGTTAAATATTTCCGGTGAATTACTTTAGATCCTGGGAAGAGCTCATGGCCGGAGCTGGTAGGAGTGAATGGAGAAAAAGCGGCAGCCATAATTGCGAGAGAAAATCAAAAGGTTAGAACATCGATCGTGAAGGAAGATGTCACGACCCAAACCTCGGGGTAGTGGCAGAAGGGGAAAATTTAATTTAATTTAATTTAATTTTTTACCAGTGGATCTATTCCACAGTTCATAGATACTGATAAACACAGACCGAAAAATTTTAAGGAAAATTAAATTCTCAGTTATATCACTGAGCAACATCATTCACACCTCAATGTCACATTAGAATGACATATATAGTTACAGACATTTTCAAAATAACACAATTAAAAATGCTAGTAATATCCCTTATTAAACAAGACTTAAAACACGTGTCTTACATTCACACTCCTAGCATACCAAGTTTCAAATTATAATAAAAGATAACTTCTTAATCTGCTTGCTGATCGTCAATGTCATACTGGACACCATCTGTGGAGAAAGTAAAGGAGGGATGAGCATAAATTGCCCAGTAGGTTACCCAATTTACCTTTTTGGAAAAATCCTTTATAAATCTCAAAATATCTGCATGGTTAGTAGTAACGGAAAACATTTCTATAAATATTGAGGATTTAAATCATTTATAGAAAATATGCTAAAACCAAAACCAGATATATATATCTAGGTTAAAACAGATAGAAAACCACAATAAAACAATTATAGTGCATATCACATAAATCAAACATATCATATGAGTTCTCATCCTCTCATCACAAATAGAGCAACTTATACTACTTGTATTGAGTGCTCTCTGCCTGATATCTAACTCTGAAAACCGGAGGGACACCTATGTGTCAACTCCTACCGAATCGGAGGGGCACCGAATGTCTACGTCTACTGAATTGAGATAGTCAGAAAATAAACCCTGTGCGGGTTTACAGACTCTCACCGAAGGCGGGTGTACTAGTCTGCCTACTACAACACCGTGATGTCTAAGATGACTCTCATGCATGATCATATGAAATGTGCAATATATAGAGTCTCAAACAACTATGCAGTGGTTTAACATTCTAGACATGCTCTAATTTTTAATTAAAACCCATTTTTGTACTTTAAAATCCAAAAATACAGTTTCTATGGTTTTACCAAATCCAAGTATGAAAAATCGTATAAAATCATATTTAAAAATATCTAGAGCAATCTACAATGTTTTACAAATTCATAGTTCATGAAAATAATTATTCAAATAGTTCAATTTAATAAAATCACGAAAGTTCATTTTTCGGAATAAATTTAAATTTTAATGAAAATAACGTAAAACAAGGAAATTGAATTCCTTATCTCGAAATAGTGATTATGCTAAGCTAAAAACGCTAGAAATATCCTCAATTGATTACCGGTTTGTTCGGACAGTCGTTTTCGAATCTCGTCACGTTCACTTGAAAAGTTGACTTTTCAAACGGAGCTTCGGATTGAGAAACGGAGGTCACCACTGAATTCAGAACACCCAAAGATATTGGTTTAGATATAAAGTTTATCAAAAACGGGTTCCGGTACCGGACCGGCCCGTGGCATGCAAAACGGTGTAAATCACGAGCTAATTTCTCGATTTTCGTGCTACTTTGGAGAATAGTGGTATTTTATATCAATTTCATGTCCCGATCTCACTAAGTCTAAATTTGAAGACAGAATCCAGTTTCGAGGTCCCGAACATTAAATGGGCTCAAAAATCCAAAAATTATAAAAATACCATATTTTGAAAATATTTAGAAAAATACTACATTTTCATCCCGATAATTAACTACCTTCCGGTTATCGTTTTAACACTTAAAAAAATCATGAGATTTCATGTTTCAAACTCTTCTATCACGTGGTAAAATTTTCTTGGTAAAAAAAACTCAATTTCGAAATAATTACGAAAACACCACAAAATTTAAATATTAAAATATTACTACAGTAGACAACTTCTCACCGGAGCCAAGTTGGAGACCGAGAGTGGTCGGAAATCAAAGCTGGAGCCGAGACGAATCTAACGGTGGTGGTGGCGTGGCGATCGAATGTCAGATGGCGAAACGGTGGCCATTTTTCCGATCCGGTGGCTCGAACTTCCAGCTGCGATTTCTCCGGCGATAGGCGGCGGTTCATGGCGGCAGCACCCGGCACTGGTTCGTCAGCATCTTCTAGTTACGGCGGACGGTGGAGGCTCGGGTGAACAGTTTCCGTGAGTGGGTGTTTAGGGGTGTCCGTGGAGAAGAAGAGAGAAAGGGGGGTTTTTATGCAATTTTTCAAAAACTGTAGTAATGGGACACGTGGCGCAATCTGATTCGACCGAAAAATAAGTTTTTGAAATTTCACTTTGGCCCTAATTTTAAAAGATTCTTTCATTTTAGTTCCTCTTTAATTACACTTTTGCCCCCAATTTGAAATTACTTTTTCACATTTGCCCCAAAAGTATTTAGACTTTATCTTGTCTAGATTCAACACCAAATTTATATTTGATCTATATTTAATTAATTCAAAAATACAAAATTACCAAATTACCCTTGAAGCAAAATTATTTAATTACCCTTACAAAATTTGGGATTTTACATCCTCTCCTCCTTAAAAGAATTTCGTCCCGAAATTCGGATACAAGGGTCAAAGTACAACTTCAAGTTGAAAATTAAACAGATGAGGATACTTCTCATACATTTATGCTTCTAGTTCCCAAGTGGCTTTGTCTTCCTTATAGTGTTGCCAAAGAACCTTGACAAGTGGTATCTCCCTATTTCGAAGCACTTTGAGCTCTCTTCTCAGTATTCGAACTGGTTGTTCCTCATATATTACATCCTCTTGTAATGGTACTTTCACATACTGGATAACATAAGATGGATCAGGTACATACTTCTTGAGCATTGAAATATGAAAAACATTGTGCACTCGGCCCGATTGTGGTGGCGACTCCAAGCGATATGCTACTGGCCCAATTCTAGAAGTAATCTCGAATGGTCCAATATATCTTGAAGCCAATTTGCCTTTAAGCCCAAATCTAGTGATCCCACGCCTTGGCGTTACTTTTACGAATACCTGATCATTAACTTCGAACTCTACTTCATGTCTCTTTGGGTCTGCATAGCTTTTCTGTCGACTCTGCATGACTTTAAGTCTTTGCCGAATCTTATTAATTTTCTCAGTTGTCTCTTGTATCAGTTCTGGCCTAAGAATGACACGTTCCTTAGCATCAGCCTAACACAAAGGTGATCTATATGATCTTCCATATAATACCTCATACAAAGCTATGCCAAGACTGGTTTGATAGCTGTTGTTATAAGAAAACTCCACCAATGACAGGTGATCATCCCAGCTCCCACCAAAATCCAGTACACAAGAGCGAAGCATGTCTTCCAGAATCTGAATAGTCCTCTCAGATTGGCTATCTGTCTGAGGATGGTGAGCAGTTTTGAGATTTAGTTCTGTTCCTAAAGTTTTCTGTAAGGCTCTCCAGAACTTAGAAGTAAATCTTGGGTCTCTGTCCGAAACTATGCTTGATGGCACTCTATACAATCGAACAATATTGTCAATGTAGAGACAACTAGGCTTGTTGAGTGAAAAATCAGATCTGATCGGTATGAAATGAGCAGTTTTCATCATACGATTAACAATCACCCAAACTGCATCGTTCTTTCTTCGGGTCATAGGCGAACCCATTACGAAGTCCATGGTGATTTTATCCCACTTCCATTCTGGTATGGGTAAAGGCTATAGTAGTCCAACTGGTCTCTGGTGTTCAACTTTAACTTGCTGATATGTCATATACTTATCCATAAAAATAGCTACATCACGCTTCATGCCTTTCCACCAATATTGTCTCTTCAAGTCATGATACATCTTGGTGCTACCAGGATGTACTGCAAACTTAGACTTATATGCTTCAGTGAGAATGGTCTCTCTAAGATGAGGATCATTAGCTACTGGTAGCTTGCCTTTGAAAAGCATAAATCCTCCTCTATTTGTACTCCAACCTTCTAACTGTTTGCCACTTTTGAGTTGATTCCATATCGTCCTCAACTCTTGGTCTTGCCATTGACTTTGTTGCACAGTATGGAGAAGTGCTGGGGTGGCAATAATATTACCGAGGTAAGCAGCGTTTCCAGACTCGAAGTACTGCAAGTTATAATTACCAATTACCAATGAGTTCTTCTAATCTTGAAATATCAATGCTGCTAAGGAGCTAAGTGGTTTTCTACTCAAGGTATCAGCTACAACATTGGCCTTGCCGGGATGGTATTGCAGTTCGGAGTCATAATCTTCCGTATACTCAACCCATCTTCGGTGCCTCAGATTCAGATCCCGTTGAGTGAAGAGATATTTCAAACTCTTATGATCAGAGAATATTTCAAACTTCACACCATTCAAATAACATCTCCAAATTTTGAGTGCGAACATTATTACTGCAAGCTCTAGGTCATGGGTAGGATAGTTCCTCTCATGTGGTTTCAACTGATGAGAAGCATACGCTACAACTCGACTATTTTGCATCAGAACACATCCAAATCCTATTTTAGAAGTATCGGTATACACCACATAAAGTTCATTACTCTCAGGAACTGTAAGAACAGGTGTAGTTGTCAAACTATGCTTCAATTTTCTGAAAGCTTCTTCACAATCACTATCCCAGATAAACTTGACATCTTTTCTGGTCAATCTTGTCAATGGTAATGCAATCTTTGAGAAGATCTGAACAAAAGAACGGTAATAACCTGCTAAACCGAGAAAACTTCGTATCTCTGTCATGTTCCTTGGTCTTTTCCACTTGAGAACAGCTTCCACTTTAGTAGGATCGACTGAGATACCTTTTTGAGAAATTATATGCTCCAAGAATTTAACTTCTGACATCCAGATGTCAGATTTTGATCTTTTGGCATATAATTGTTGACTTCTCAAAACTTCAAGTACTATCCTCAGATGTTCGGCATGATCTTCTCGAGTCTTGGAATACACTAGGATGTCATCAATAAAAATAATTACAAAACGATCCAAGTATGGCATGAAAATCTGATTCATGAGATCCATAAAAGCTACAGGAGTATTCATCAAACCAAAAAACATTACCAGAAACTCAAAGTGACCATAACGAGTTCTGAATACCGTTTTCGATATATCTTCTTCTCTTATCTTCAACTGGCAATAACCTGACCTTAAGTCAATCTTAGAGAAAAATCTTGATCCACCAAGTTGATTAAACAACTCATCGATCTTTGGCAAAGGATACTTGTTCTTTATTGCTAGCTGGTTTAACTTCGTGTAGTTCACACATAGCCTTAAAGTACCGTCAGCTTTCTTGGCAAACAAAACAGGAGCACCCCAAGGGGAAATACTACTTCGAATGAAACTCTTGGATAACAAATCATCCAATTGTTCCCTTAATTCGTTCATCTCTGCAGGAGTCATGCGGTAGGCTGGAATAGAAACTGGTTGAGCTCCAGGAACGAGGTCAATACAGAATTCGATCTCCCTATCTGGTGATAATCCTAGTAAATCCTCAGGAAATACCTCTGGATATTCACTCACCACTAGAATTCATAGGTCTTGATCAATAGTTCTCTCTTTGCCATCGACGGCAAACAAGTTCCCATAACACTCGAGTTTCTTCCAACCACCTAAACAGGCTTTTAGGACAGGAATTGGTTCCAAGGAATTCATTCGGGCTTGATATAATATGGGTCTTCCATCATCCCGAAAAAGAGTTACTTGCTTATCATAACAATCGATAATAGCTCGATATTTGGATAACCAATCCATACCGAGTATTACATATTGTTTCATTGGTAAAATAATCAAATTAGTAAGTAATTCTTTACCATCAATCAACACACAATAAGATTTACATACACTAAACACATCAGTTACACCATCCAAAGGTATTCTCAAAGTCAAGGCATAATCCAACTCAGAAATTTCTAATCCCAAAAGTTGAACAAACAACAAGGATATGAATGAATGAGATGCACCAGTATCAAACAAAACATGTGCCCAAGAATATGAAATAAGAACCATACCGTCAACAACAACTCAGCCAATGTATTCATTGGTACCATCAGTTCTGGAAATTCAATAAGCTTGGCCAGTGACCTTTCCATTTCCCTTATTACCTCTTTCTTGTCCAGGGCGACTGCTGCTAGATCCCAGACCATTGCTACCATATCTACGTCCTCCTTGACTCCCTAAAGCCTGAGGGGTCTGGAAATTTTGAGTATAACCCTGAGGGCAGTACTGGTGCTGGTAAGGTGGTGGAGATGAAAAAGCTTGGGAAGCACCCTGAGATTGCTGTGACCTAGCTTGAGTGTTTTGAGGAGGTGTTGAACCAGAATAGCTTCCATGAGGTCCTCCTTGAGAAAGAGGGGATTTTTGCAGACGTTTTGAGCACTCATTCCTTTTATGGCCTTGCTGACCACAGTAGTAACACGTATAAGGGCTAAATCTCTTACTACTTGCTGAATTACTACTAGTATAGCTTCCGCTGTTAGGTGAACCTTGAGCAGACCACTGTCCTTGGTTCCTCTTATTCATTTTTCTCTTATTACCTTTATTCTTCCTTGCACCCCACTCATTCTCTACGGCTTCAGCTCGTTGGGCGGCTAGCACTACTTCAGAAAGAGTGGCAAAAGAATGAATAGCAATACGGTTGTGGATATTTCAATTCAGTCCATTCTTGAACTTCGCAATTCGGTAAGTGTCACTCACCGCTGGACTAAGGGCAAGGCTTGCTAATTCTGTGAATTCCATCACATATTGATTTACAGTTCTATTCCCTTGTATAAGTCTCTCAAAACGACCAATTACTTCAGCTTGTTGATCATCAATTGCATAATGCGCTTTGAAAAGTCTCTCAAATTCTTCCCAAGTTACACCTTCTATGTTTTGCATAACCTCAATTGTCTCCCACCAATGGATGGCATTTCTCGTCAAGCGAGAGATAGAAAATACAACCCAGAACTCTCTAGGAGTATCCAAGGTTCGAAAATATCGTGTCATCTCACGCAGCCATACGTTGGCAACTAGTGGGTCGGGGGTTCTATCATACTACCTAGGCTAAAAGCGCATAAACTTTTGAAGATGATCAACCTGATCGGGTTGACGCTTTTGCTGTGGTTGAGGCTGAGACTGAAGGTTAAGACCTTGCATCTCACGGAAACATGACGCATAGCTTCGAAAAATTGGTTGAAGTTTTGCGGAATAGGAGGGGGCTCGGCACCAGGTTGGCGCCTCAGAGCTCTTCTAGGAGGTATTTTGAAAGTCTGAAATGATATATCAATCTATTAGTGAGGTAATGATGCGTATTGTTATATAAACAATTTCAATCTAGTTTAATGGTGCTATGTCCGAGGTATTTAAAACTTAAAGCTCTGATACCACAATTTCTGTCATGACCCAAACTCCGGGGTAGTGGCAGAATGGGAAAAATTAATTTAATTTATTTTTTTTTTTTACTAGTGAACCTATTCTACAGTTCATAGACACCAATAAACACAGACTGAAAAATTTTAAGGAAAATTAAATTCTCAATTATATCACTGAGCAACATCATTCATACCTCAATGTCACATTAGAATGGCATATATAGTCAAAGACATTTTCAAAATAACATACTTAAAAATGCTAGTAATATCCCTTATTGAACAAGACTTAAAACACGGGTCTTATATTCACACTCCTAGCATACCAAGTTTCAAATTACAATAAAAGATGACTTCCTAATCTGCTTGCTGACCGTCAATGTTATACTGGACACTACCTGTGGAGAAAGTAAAGGAGGAATGAGCATAAATTGCCTAGTAGGTTATCCAATTTACCTTTTTGGAAAAATTCTTTATAAATCTCAAAACATCTGCATGGTTAGTAGTAACGGAAAGCATTTCTATAAATATTGAGGATTTAAATCATTTATAGAAAATATGCTAAAACCAAAATCAGATATATATATCCAGGTTAAAACAGATTAAAAACCATAATAAAACAATTATAGTGCACATCATATAAATCAAACATATCACATGAGTTCTCATCCTCTCATCACAAATAGAGCAACTTATACTACTTGTAGTGAGTGCTCTCTGCCTGACATCTATCTCAGAAAACCAGAGGGACACCCATGTGTCAACTCCTACCGAACCGGAGGGGCACCGAATGCCTATGCCTACCGAATGGAGATAGTCAGAAAACAGACTCCGTGCAGGTTTACAGGCTCTCACCGAAGGCGGGTGTACTAGTCCGCCTACTATAACACCGTGATGTCTAAGACGACTCTCATGCATGATCATATGAAATGTGCAATATACAGACTCTCAAACAACCATGCAGTGGTTTAACATTCTAGACATGCTCTAATTTTTAATTAAAACCCATTTTTGTACTTTAAAATCCAATAATACAGTGTTTATGGTTTTACCAAATCCAAGTATGAAAAATCATATAAAATCATATTTAAAAATATGTAGAGCAGTCTACAATGTTTCACAAATTCATAGTTCATGCAAATAATTATTCAAATAGTTCAATTTAATAAAATCACGAAATTTTATTTTTCAAAATAAATTTAAATTTTAATGAAAATAACGTAAAACAAGGAAATTGAATTCCTTACCTCGAAATAGTGATTATGCTGAGCTAACGACGCTAGAAATATCCTCAATTGATTACCGGTTTGTTTAGACAATCGTTTTCGAATCTCGTCACGTTCATTTGAAAAGTTGACTTTTCAAACGGAGCTTCGGATTGAGAAACGGAGGTCACCACTGAATTCAGAACACCCAAAAATATTGGTTTAGATATAAAGTTTGTCAAAAACGGGTTCGGGTACCGGACCGGCCCGTGGCACGCAAAACGGTGCAAATCACAAGCTAATTTCTCGATTTTTGTGCTACCTCGGAGAATAGTGGTATTTTATATCAAATTTTATGTCCCATCCTTACTAAGTCCAAATTTGAAGACAGAATCCAGTTTTGAGGTCCCGAACATTAAATGGGCTCAAAAATCCGAAAATTATAAAAATATCACATTTGAAAATATTTAGAAAAATACCACATTTTCTTCCCGATAATTAACTACCTTCCGGTTATCGTTTTAATACTAAAAAAATCATGAGATTTCATGTTTCGAACTCCTCTATCACGTGGTAAAATTTTCTGGGTAAAAATAACTCAATTCCGAAATAATTACGAAAACACCACAAAATTTAAATATTAAAATATTGTTACAGTAGACAACTTCTCACAGGAGCCGAGTTGGAGGCCGAGAGTGGTCGAAAATCAAAACTGGAGCTAAGACGAATCCAACGGTGGCAGTAGCGCGGTGATCGGACGTCGGACGGCGAAACGGTGGCCGTTTTTCCGTTCCGGTGGGGCGAACTTCCAGCCGCGATTTCTCCGTTGATAGGCGGTGGTTCACGGCGGCAGCACCCAGTGCTGGTTTGTCAGCCTCTTCTGGTCACAGCAGACGGGCACGTCTGGTACAGCGGCGGACGGTGGAGGCTTGGGTGAACAGTTTCCGTAGGTGTGTGTTTAGAGGGGTGTCCGTGAAGATGAAGAGAGAAATGGGGGTTTTTATGGAATTTTTCAAAAACTGTAGCAGTGGAACACGTGGCGCAATCTGATTCGACCGAAAAATAAATTTCTGAAATTCCACTTTGGCCCCCAATTTGAAATTATTTTTTGACATTTGCCCCAAAAGTTCCTAGACTTTATCTTGTCTAGATTCAACACCAAATTTATTTTTGATCTGTATTTAATTAATTCAAAAATATAAAATTACATAATTACCCTTGAAGCAACTTTATTTAATTAGCCTTACAAAATTTGAGATTTTACAGAAGAAATGATGGTAACCATGGATTTCCGGTACGATCAAGTCAGGCTTTGGGTCGATAGCTGTGGAATTGTGAAGCAGACTCCTCAAATTGGTTAGCCAAACCCTCCGAGCTAGGCTGTTGAAATAAAATAAAACTAATAAAGGGACCATAAGATCAACGCCCTTGATTAAGTGATTAATTTTCGTTTGTGATGAAAATAGCATAATAATCATGTAATTTGCAAGGCTGTTTACCATAAGAGATCTAGATCAATTAATGGCTTAATAATGTTGCATGACTAGTCACGCTTCTTTAAATATTATAAATAAAAATCTCCTTCCTCGATTATAAGCTATATTGCTGTACTATTATTTGTTTTCAATTTTCATATATTAACTATTTTCCTAAACTGATTTCTTTTTTCGATTTTCATATATCAATATGAGACTCGTATAATTAAGAAGTTTAATGAATCTAAATATTTATTTCTCTGTCTATTCAAGTATTATACAATATACAATTTAATTAGAACAAACACAATATATATGAAATGATTTACCTCTATTAAATATTTTGACTTATAAGTAAACATGTCAAAATTCGATTAGATTTTTTTTTAAAAAAAAGGGGATAAAATAGGAGGAGGAGGAATAGGGTCCATGTACCATCTAAAATTAAGAAGTGCTAATGATCAATTATTATTCTTGCTCGTCACAATAGATGTGATTGCTATTTATGTAAAAGTGCTTAGGCACTTGCAACACTAAAATAAGTGCTAATTATTATTACACAATTATAATTCTTGCTCATATATAGTTTGGGTTGAAAGTTTTGTATAACTATCTTGCGCCCATTTTTATCAGGATGTGTAGTATTAGTCTTCATTAGATATCAAGAAACTTATTTAAATTAAGTTATTTCCGTTTTATATTTGGAACTGAAGTTGTGGGTCAACCAAGATAAATTAGTCTCGCACAAAAATCAATATTTGGTAGTTTATAACAACACGAGACTCATTATTGCCCTTGTACGCAAATATAGATCTCAATCCCTTTTTTAATTATAATTATATCTAAATTACAAAATCCAAGGATTTCTTGTTCTTTTACTATGTATAATTTTGAACAAAAACATTACTCCGGGTGCTTTTTTGTGATTTAATTAAAGTTTATTTAATTAAGTATAAAAACACTTAATTAAGAATAAACAAGATTGTGATAGAATTGGAGAAAATGACGTGGCAAATTATTAGAATATAAATTCACGTGTTACAAAATTACGGTTTTTTTAATGGCACAATTTGTAAGTAAATATGTATGATTGGTTTCAATTACTATTATCATATATTAATTAGATAACCAATATTTCTGATGCACGTGATGTTGGTAATACGGTCATAAATAAATAAAAAAATGATTAATTTTTTTTCTTATAAAAGTGATTCTAGTTATTTAATCATAAATATAAATAAATAATTAAAAAATTAGATTTTTGACATAAATGATTCTAGTTATTTTGTCAAAACTAAAAGAAAATGAAAATATCAAATTTAATCAGAATGATTGGAAATAATATCATATACGTCACAACTCAGTTTATTAAATAATAATCACAGGTTATCAAAAATAATATAGACAGTTGCAAATAAAAGTCGTATATGCTGTAATTTATTTTGCTAAAATGCTCTTCCTCGTGGGTCCGCAACTATTCAAAATACTGAATTTAATGTTAGCAGGTCATTGGCATAATAATAAGGTGAATAACTTAGTTTTCCAATTCCTGCAATATATATGATTAGGTGGGAATATTATTTCGGATGCGGTAATTTTGGGTTAAAAGGTAGCGTATATGCGTGTGTAAGTATATATTTGTGTATGTATATATATACGTAGATGGTGGAGATAATGGAGAGATAGCATGGTAGAGATGATGGAGAAATAAAGTATTTAATATTGGCAGAGAGTAAAACTGAGAGTAAAACAAAGGAGGGAACTAGAAATTCAGAGGAGAAATTGCATTCTCATTTAGACTGATCGGCGTTAACTACAAAATATCGGGTCTTATATATATGCCCGTAATGACCGTCACTATAAAGGAGGCATATCTTTTTGCTATAAACATATAGACATTTTGTCACGAAAATCTAAAATTGTGATTTTTAGTAATTCTAAATAAAAATAATGATAAATAGTAAAATCTAAAATTTCAGAAAAATTTTAAAATTTAAAATTTAAGTTTAGTGCTCAAAAATAAGTAAATTATAAGATTAGACAAATTTCAAAATCATGAGATTATCTATTAGTTTTAAATTTTCAAGAAAAAATTCATTTTAAGTTTAGAGAAAATCCTAATTAACTAATTTAAAATTTTTTATTAATTCAAGAAGTTTAATGAAATAATTCAATTTAAAACCCTAGGCCTAATGTTCAAATAATTTACATAAATCATTTTTCTTTCTAAGTACTTAATTTAATAGCAAAATCGTCCTCATACATCCACTTAGTAAATATATTATTATTAGCTAAATAATTTGACATTAAAAAAGTTGATATAGAGTACGAATCAAATCAATGAAGAGGATTGGAACTACAAGCATATACTAAACATGCTTACTAGACCACCAGATTAATTGCCATAAAATAAATTGATACATGAAAAGGGGAGGAAGTAAAGAGTGAGCAGGCGAGAGCTCAATAGAAATTCAATTACCTTTTTGAGTAGATGCAATTTTACCAAATGTGCATGGTTAATACTTTTTCCAAATTTTATTTATAAACTAGGTATAAAATAATTCATATCCAGAATAGTCACATATTCAAAATCAAAACCAAAAATACACATTTATATGTATCATAAATCAACCCATCCTATAAGTTCACACCCTCTTATTACGAATTAGAGTAACTCATACTACGTGTATTAAGTACTCTCTCCCTGATATTTATCCTAGAAAACTAGTAGGACACCCATGTGTTTAAGTCTACCGAACCAGTGGAGCAATTGAATGCCTACACCAACCGAATGAGAAAATTAGAAAAATCCTGCACGGGTGGGTTTACGGGCTTTCACTAAAGGTGGGTGTACTAGTTCGCCTACTACAATACTGTGATGCCTAAGATATATCTCATATGTATTCCGATGGTACGTACAATATGTAACAAGATATATGTAATAACCATACAGAATATAATCAAATAATGCTTTAAAACCTCGCTTAATATTATTCTGGAATTTACTATACCTTGGATAGGAAATCCACTAAATCACCTCAAGATCACGATTTTATAATATGTATAGAAGTCATACAATCCAATTATAGAATAATCCAAAATTTTCCAATAATAGCTCATTAAAATATTATTTAATTAACGATTTTTCGCAAAATAGTCATAATACAAATTTTAAATTAAATCATGTTGAAAACTAGGTAATTATACCCATACCTCAATCGAGTGTCCAAATAACGTTACGATGCTATAAAAGATGTTTGGCGTCAATTGAGTGTTGTTTGGAGGGTCGGACATCATTTTCTAACCTTTTGATCGATAGGTTTGAAAATTCGATTTTAAATCAGAGCTTCCGATCGTGAAACGGACTTTGCTACACGTAAAAAATCGTAACGAGACAAGTTGAACCCGACTGATTTCAAGGCGAAACGTCGCTAGAATCAGCGCCGGTGAACTTCGAAAGATGTGGCATTTTTCAGCTTTTTTCTGGTGAAGGATGGACTTCTAGGCTGCAGGATCTATGGCGGAGCCTTAGTCAGGCATCGAGCTCTCAATGCTAGCCAATGGTGACGTTCGTCGACGATGGGAGGCAGTTGAATGGACGGTCGCCAGAATTTCGACGTTTTCCCAATTTCTACATATGAAAAAAAATCGGGAAGGGGGAGAGATAAGGGAAAAAGGGAGAATGGGCTGGCCACGTGTCAGCCTATAAAAAGGTAGTATATTTTTTAAAAAAATTACATATAATTCCCTAATTTTTAAATTTTATTTCAAAATAGTCTTTCAGTTTTGCAAATTGATTCCTATTTCAAATATTCTCACATTTTCGTCCAAAATTCAAAATTTTAATATATATATTATTGTACTTATTTATTTATTTATTATTATTATTATTTATTTTTTTTTGAAAAAAAAATTGGGCCGAAAGACTATTTTACCTTTACAATTTTTAAGGGGTTTTACACATTTAATTTAGCTGGCAAAGCTTCAACATAAGATGTCATATGAATGAGAGCTTCCTTTGACGCTTAACCCGTATCCAAGCTGCTAGGTGGCACATTAGATTTGTCAGTGTGTGGTGTATTTGCTTTTTTTTTTTGTTTGTTTTTTTTGAAAAAACGTACTTATTTTCTTAATTGTTTCTATTATGAAAAAATCCCGGCTGGAAAAATCTGATCATAGAGTTAGTTATTCTGTATGAACAGAGTAAGTACCGAAATTCTGGTTTTAGAAATGACCAACAAAAAAGAATTAGTCAACTTTACAGGGGCAATATAACATATATTCAATAACTAGAAACCACCTGACTTTTCTCTCACTGCCTGCCAAGTTTTTCTCTCTCTCCATCAAAAGAACTGGCGATGCTTGCACAGGCCGAAGAGGGAGACCCATCTTCCTTTCTGGCCTCTCCCCTCCCCACTTTCTCTTTTTTCCTTTTCTTCTTCTCCTCCTTTTGCTCCCTTTGCTCCGTTTCTTCTTCATTCTCTTCTCCCTCGTCTCTTCTCAGGGATGAGAGTTTTTTTTTTTTTTTCCCTTTCAGTTTTTAGTTTCTCTAATAAGTATTATTGATTTTGGATATAGTTGTAATACTATTTTTATTTTTGTTTGGATTTTCGATCTATTTATTTATCTGATCTTTAATCTAAGATTTTTTTCTGATTAGATTTGATTGGACATTTTAATTATTTTTTTTTTCAAGCATGAATCTAAAAAAATATGAATATCTTACTGTGGGGCCCATTCGTGAACCTTGAGCCACGAGGAGGGCCACGCGGATCGCACGTGATTTCACCATCGGCCTATGGGTCTTCCGAATTTAAGGCAGAATCTACCACTGATCCCAAACGGTTCAGCCGGTCAGATCTCGAAACCACGACAGCTGGCGGTCCGAGGCCCCAAGGGTCTGCCGTCTAAGAACAGCGACCCTCACCTCAACAGTCGTAGAGGTCAGAAGCCCCAAGGGTCTTCAAACTGGATACGATGGAAGGCAGCCCCACGGCTCCAGACCCGGACAGAGCATTTAATGCGTTTCTGGGTAGGTGCGTGCGCAGGGACAAGCCGTCCTGACAGAGCGGCGATGTGCCCAAATCTTGCTCCTGACAGATTGAAGCCATAGGAGGCGGCGAAAATCAGGCCGCGGTAGCACAGAAGAGGTCACAGAAATCTCGGCCCGTGATGGTTTAAAAAAATCTGGAGGTGAAAGGTACTCATGATTATATTTATTTTTCCAAAGATAGGGAACCATACTGTTCACTATCCGAGAGTTACATATATTGAAGTTATGTGTTCCTAAGGGAGGAGGTTGGCACAAGAAACACTAAAAAAGAAAACACGAGAAAGAGATAGAGATTGAGACTGATATATTTTGTTCCTT
>JXTB01000509.1:262392-273181 GCA_002914805.1 Parasponia andersonii | reverse complement strand
CGGCATCCAGGAGCATACGGCTTATGTAAAACACTGGTTTCTACTTGCTGTCTTCCTCGATGAACAGTACGGCACTGATCGCTACTTTCGATACCGCTAAATAGGCGTACACCCGCTCCCCTTTTACTGGGAAAGCCAGGATAGTTGGGTGACTCAAATACATCTTGAGATCTGTCAGTGCCTTATCCTGTTCCTCCCCCCAGACGACGGTAGAGCTTTTCTTCAAGCATTGGAAGAAAGGCTTGCACCGGTCGGACATCTTAGAGACGAATCGACTGAGGGCGGCCATCTTTATGACCAGGCATTGGACCTCTCGAACGGTCGAGGGTCTCTGCATATTTGCGATCGAGGTCAGCTGGGTCGGGTTTGCCTCAATACCCCTCCTGCTCAAGATATGTCCTAGGAATTGACCGGAGGACACCCCAAATGCACATTTCTTGGGATTCAGACGCATCCGATATTGCCTCAGAATCTGAAAACATTCGTCTAGGTGTCTCAGATGGTCTGAATCTTCTCTGCTCTTCACGACCATATCATCAATATAGACCTCCATCGTCTCCCCTAATAGCCTGGTGAACATTTTATTCATGAACCTTTGGTAGATTGCCCCCACGTTCTTCAAGCCAAACGACATATGCCTGTAGCAGTACAGACCCCGCTCCGTGATAAAAGCCGTATGGATCTGGTCTTCCGCATACAGGGGAATCTGTTTGTACCCAGAATAGGCATCCAAAAAGCTCATTCTGTTGAATCCTGCCATCACATCTACCATTTGGTCGATTCTTGGTAGGGGGAAGCTATCCTTCGGACAGGCCTTGTTCAGGTTGGTGAAGTCTATGCAAATACGATTGTCGCCATTTTTCTTCTTCACCACTACTGGGTTGGAGACCCAACGTGGGTGCATGTATTCCCTGATCAGACCGTTCTCCAGCAGCTTTTCTACCTCCTTGTTGATCGCCCTATTTTTCTCTGGTGCAAACCTTCGGGGCTTCTGCTTGACTGACAGGAAATTGTCATCTATGTTCAGCTGGTGGCAGGTGTGTGTGGGGTCTATCCGGGGCATGTCATCATGGGACCATGCGAAGACCTCCTCGTTCCGCTTCAGGAATCCCAACATTTCGTTCTTTTGCTCCTCGGGTAGTAAGGCCCTGAGTAGAACCATCTTCGCCGGACCGCTACCAGCTCCTCGATCGTGGATTCCGGACAGTCAGATTCCTCTTCGATTCGCTTCATGTACGCGGGCAAGTGGTCTTTTGATTGCTATCCTTCCCCAGTTGTGGTGCTTGCACCCGCGTCGGCTCCCCTCAGTGTGGCTGAAAAGCATTTCTTTGCAGAGGCCTAGTCTCCCCTGATGTCTATCGTGTAGGTACCATCCTTTGATAAACATCTTAAGAGCTAGTGGAGGGTGGAAGCGACCCCATGCATGGCGTGGATCCATCCCCTTCCCATGATGATGTTGAAGGAGGACTAGCAGTCAATGACGATGAAATCCACATCCAAGCATCTCTCAGTAGCGCAGACATTCAGGGTCACAATGCCCAAAGGGCAGACCCTCGTGCTGTCCAAAGCGAATAGCGGCTGACAGGTCGGCCTGAGCGTGCTTCAATCTAGACCCATATTCTCGAATGTGCTGAGGAACAATATATCGACGCTGCTGCCACCGTCGACCAGGACCCTCCCGACCAATGCGGAGCCGATCTGCAANGGTGGCAGGTGTGTGTGGGGTCTATCCGGGGCATGTCATCATGGGACCATGCGAAGACCTCCTCGTTCCGCTTCAGGAATCCCAACATTTCGTTCTTTTGCTCCTCGGGTAGTAAGGCCCTGAGTAGAACCACCTTCGCCGGCTCTGCCTCTTTCAAAGGGACCGCTACCAGCTCCTCGATCGTGGATTCTGGACAGTCAGATTCCTCTTCGATTCGCTTCATGTACGCTGGCAAGTGGTCCTTTGATTGCTATCCTTCCCCAGTTATGGTGCTTGCACCCGCGTCGGCTCCCCTCAGTGCGGCTGAAAAGCATTTCATTGCAGAGGCCTAGTCTCCCCTGATGTCTATCGTGTAGGTACCATCCTCTGATAAACATCTTAAGAACTAGTGGAGGGTGGAAGCGACCCCATGCATGGCGTGGATCCATCCCCTTCCCATGATGATGTTGAAGGAGGACTGGCAGTCAATGACGATGAAATCCACATCCAAGCATCTCACAGTAGCGCAGACATTCAGGGTCACAATGCCCAAAGGGCAGACCCTCGTGCTGTCGAAAGTGAATAGCAGCTGACAGGTCGGCCTGAGCGCCCTTCAATCCAGACCCATATTCTCGAATGTGCTGAGGAACAATATATCGACGCTGCTGCCACCGTCGACCAGGACCCTCCCGACCAATGCGGAGCCGATCTGCAACTTAATCACCAAGGGGTCGTCATGAGGCTGGCGCACCGTAGTTAGATCTTGCTGTGTGAAAATGATGGGGGCGACAGAGGTGTGGCTCTCTCCCGACGTCAAATGGTTGACGGAATGGCCCATCCCCCTCAGGCACTTCACCCTTCCTTCAGTTCTTTTGAGGCATTTCTCCCTCTCTTCTTGATCCTGGGTCAGCTCTGGCCTGCCCACTATGGTCGGCACTATCCTCAGGGTCTGCTCTCCTGACCCAAAGGCTTGGATTTGCTTCCCTTTTTCAGACCTGGCGACGTCTTCCAGCGGCTGGGCTTTGCCAGTTTTCACGTACTATTTCAACCGACTAGCATGGATTGCCATCATGACTTGTGCGTAAAGGCTGCGACAGCGGACGGTGTCGTGCCCGAAGTCTTTGTGAAACTGGCAATACCTGCTCCTGTTCTTCATATGCTCAGGGACGCCAGATTTGGGTGGGTCTTTGAAAATGCCCCTATCCTTGTTTTGGAGGTAGATCACGTCGATCGGCGTGTTGAGCTCATACCTCGGCAGAGGGTCGCGAGACGTCTTCCTCCTCTTGCCATCTTCCTGACTGTCACAGTTAGGGGCTTCCTGCTTCGGGGCCACTCCTTGGCCCGGCGAGGGCCTCTTCACCCCTTGCAGAGCCGGGATTTGTATCAGCATCATTGTTATCACGGTGGAGGTTTTGGGCACCTTCTGGTGGCTTCCCAGCACCCTGAATACCCCCTCCGACTTCGCTTGGACGTCCGCTATATCGTATGGAAGATTCAAAAGGAGGTGGTCCGATAGCATTGATCCTGGCTGCAGGCTCCTGACAAACGAGCCTGCGGCTTGGACTGAGTCAGCATTATGGACCAGGGACATTACCTCGAGGAAGCGCGAGAGAAACTGTCGCGGAGACTCATCTGCGGCCTGTTCTAATCGGTCCAGGTCTCGCATGGTTTTTTGCTGTCTCCGTACACCCGCGTACTACTTCAAAAAGAGTTTGCAGAAATCTTCAAACTCGTTTATGGATTTTTTCGGGAGCTGCCTGAACCACAGCAGGCCTGGTCCTGCCAGGGTCGTAGAGAAGACTTTACAGATCACGGCCTCGTCCCTGGTCTCCAAAACCATCTTCTGCTGAAAGTGGTATATATGGTCGAGGGGGTCGGTTTTTCCCTTGAACGGCCTGAAGGTCGGGGTCGTGAAGTCCCTCGGCCTGGGCTCCATCTGGATCCAGTTGGCAAAGGCCGTCCAGTTGATCCCTCGCACAGTTTGTTCTGCCAGATCGTCGGGGGTCTGACTGTGGTGGGCCCCGAGTCTCTTACCCAACTCCGCCATCATCTCTTACTTCTAGTCGGGAGGCGCACCTCCTGGGCTTCCATGGCGTCTTCCGCCCATTGCACCCCTGGTTTGGAAGGGTCTCGACTGGCTTTGACGTGCCCCCTGCATACGCGATCTGGAGGGTGCAGGAGCTTTTCCTCCTGGTTGACTTCCGAATTCTTGCTGGACCTCTTTGTCAAAATCTTCTCTCAGTTGGGTCCTGTCTTCGCTCGCCAGCAGCCCTTCAAGGCGGGCGTTATCTCTGCGTACCTCTGCGACTTCATCCCTTAAACCTAGGACGGCTTCGTGGGCCATGTCTGCCTTCCAGTTTGCTTCTGCAAGGGCTGCAAGCATCTGATCCAGCTTCTGTTCCAGATCCGGTCGTGCTTCTCTGGAGCTCCCTTCGGCATCGGGACGTGTGCTCCTGGTTGTCATCCTTGAGGGTGCCATCAGACGTTGTATGGCTTTTTGTTCGTGGAGAGCGCGATCGCGAGTCTCCTACTCTTTTTCTCATGCTCAACTGTTTTTCCCACAGACGGCGCCAAATTGTTAGAGCGGTTTCTCACCAGACGTCCACGTGTCTCTGAACCACTAATGATGTGTTCTTCAACTGTTCCCGTGTCCTCGCTTTCCCACAGTGCTCTGAACTCCAAGCAGGGTCGGAGAGGCGGGGGTGGCTACCTGCAAAAACTCTCCGATGCTTAAGTCAGTGGTTTATCTTTGATACAGGGTAGCAAGGAATTAGTTCAGTATGAGTATATATTTGTTTTTTGCTCATAAGCTTTTTTATATGTTTCTTTCTGTAAGCGTACATGCCCCTTGCGGGAACGCATGACTCATATATATATATAGTCCTGAGATTGTGGTCCATCCGGGTCCTAATCTCAGGACTGAGTACCTTTCTCCTCGAAGCTTTTCCCAGAGGTCACGAGCCGAGATTATCGTGATCTTCTCTGTGTCGTTATAACCCGGCTTGCGCCGCCTACTACGGCTTGAATCTGTCAGGGGTGAGATCTGAACAAATCGCTGTTCTGTCAGGGCGGCTTGCCCCTTATGCCCACCTATCCCAGATCACATTAAATGCTCTGTCTGGGTCTAGAGTTGTGAGCTATTCTCTATTATATTCTGGTGGAAGACCCTTGGGGCTTCCGACCCCCCAGCTGTCGAGGTAAGGGTCGGACTGGGCCGGGCTTGTCTAGGGTCTGTGATGGGCTCGGCCCTGACCTTGGGAAGCCTAATAGCCGATGTGGTATCACGTGTGACCCGCGTGGCATTTAGCTAATCACTCTCGACAGCTATCGGATAATGGGCATCGTTTGTGACCTGTTCTGCCACTTAATCGTCCACGTGGTGTATGATTTGAGAACGGGTCCCACACTACCATATTTGGGGAAATAGCTTGAGCTCGAGGGATGTGCTCCTCGTGTTGTCATCTCACCTATGACTTTAGGTATTATCAAAAATTTTCTCTACTTATGGCTATATGTCTAATAGCTTAACTTTTAGAATCTCTGTTCAGCCGTGGTGGTAATCGTGGCCGGCGCCATTTTTTTTTTTTTTTCCCCTCCAAATTCCAACAGATACGCTAGGCCCAATTTGGTAGAGCTTTATGAAAAACTAAATCACTTATTTTATAATTTTTGGATGAAGATATGTTTAGTAAAAACTCAAATAGCTGATTTTTGGACAATTTGGCCCAAAGTCGCAGCTAAAACCTGAAGCTGGCTTAGATTCCGATTTCAGATTGTGCGGCAATCTCCCTTCCTTTTAATGAACGTTTGAATGTACCGAAACTAACCTTTGATATTTACGAAAATACCAAGCAAATACCCATTCCCGAAACCTAAAACACGATTCAACTCATCTGTTCGTCTTCTCCATCACTTGTTGGACGGTGCGCAGTGGCTGGAATTTGGAAGCGAAAAGGGGAGGAAGATGGTGGAGCTCTAATAAATCGAGGACAAGAGCAATCGACATATCACCTTCTCCAAGCGCCGTGATGGACTTAACAAAGAGGCTTTGCGAGCTCTCTGTTCTCTGCTACATCTATGTCACTTTCCTCACATCTTCTCCGGTCGCACCTGTATATGTTCGGCAGTGGAAACAAGTATATCTCTCTCTAATATTTTTTTNAAAAGGGGAGGAAGATGGTGGAGCTCTAATAAATCGAGGACAAGAGCAATCGACATATCACCTTCTCCAAGCGCCGTGATGGACTTAACAAAGAGGCTTTGCGAGCTCTCTGTTCTCTGCTACATCTATGTCACTTTCCTCACATCTTCTCCGGTCGCACCTGTATATGTTCGGCAGTGGAAACAAGTATATCTCTCTCTAATATTTTTTTTATTTGGCTCATTATCAAGTTTCTGAATCATAGAATTTCATAATTCAAGAGGTATTTCAAGAGGTTATAATAGTTCTGTAATTAGAATCAAGATATCATGTCAGTTTTTTTCCCCCCCCCAACTATTCCATTAATTAAGAAGATAAGAAACTCGGTTCTATTTTGGCTATGCGTTTTATGAGTCTCCCCCAATTTCTGCAACTCATTTACCCATTATATTATATGTTTCAACTCTTGGCTCACCTGTAATTGATTGGGTGTAACAGACGGTTTTTAGGAGCAATTAAGTTGGACTTTCCTTGTGGACATTAATATCTCATGACTCTTGTCTATAGGTTTCTGTTTTGTTGTTCTTTAGGAATTACTTGACCTGGGTGAAGCAATTGAAACTTATAATCGAGGTCTTTAAGCAGTTCGAAAGTTTCTTCTGAAGAAAAAAAAAATCGAGAAAGGTAATAGTATGGGTGATAGATACTTCATTTATTTAAATGTGAGAACTTGATTCACCTAAGCTGAAACGTTGGTTCTTTCATTTTAGCTTCATGTATTCATTTGTTATAATTTAACCCATGGTGTTCATTACCACTCCTTAGTAGACATTGATATATGATAACATAATCTGAAACGCCTTTACCTGAAAATTTAAGCCTCAATAGGAATTTGTCTTCTAAGAAATAATGAGTTTCCTCAAATATCAAGTTTGATGGAATGTGCCTCTGATGTCAAAGTGGATAACAATTGGCAGTGCATCCTCTTCTCAGATGTGAGAAGGCTAGAGAGGTATGAGAATGAAGTGGTGTAGAGATTGATGATAATATTGTCAGTTTAACTGACTAATTCCTGATCTTGTACAATCTGTTCAGGGGGTGCAAAAGAAGATGTAATGTTAGTTCTTCTTACAATGTGGACCATTTGGTTTGAAAGGAACCACATTGTCCATTATGAGAGAGATTGCAGCTACTGNTGAGTTTCCTCAAATATCAAGTTTGATGGAATGTGCCTCTGATGTCAAAGTGGATAACAATTGGCAGTGCATCCTCTTCTCAGATGTGAGAAGGCTAGAGAGGTATGAGAATGAAGTGGTTTAGAGATTGATGATAATATTGTCAGTTTAACTGACTAATTCCTGATCTTGTACAATCTGTTCAGGGGGTGCAAAAGAAGATGTAATGTTAGTTCTTCTTACAATGTGGACCATTTGGTTTGAAAGGAACCACATTGTCCATTATGAGAGAGATTGCAGCTACTGCTGAAATGAAATGAATATCTGCCGGAAGGCATCTGCAATCAAATTTGTAACAAAGGTTGCATGTGGCTTGCTGATTGAGAGAAATAAGACCGAGTTATTCCTTTATTTTTGTAATTGCTTTATTGTTTACTTTTATTCATTTGTCATGATTATTCCTTTATTTTTGTAATTACTTTATTGTTTACTTTTATTCATGTGGCAGCAGGTGCCCTGTTTTGGGATTTAATTTAATTTTACTTGGCACTTTTGTTGGGATTTTATTGTATTTAATTTTAATAATTTGATGAATAGATATTAATTTATCAACTTTAAGTTGAAACTGGGACCTTTCGAAGAGTTGGCATTTTTATCTTTTATATATTTTTCTCTTTTACAATATTGGTGCATATATTAGTTACTTGTTTTAATTGGTTGCTTTATGTCAATAAATAATGTTACCTTAAACATGTGATTCATTTGTTTTTTATCCATTATCTTGGTTTCAGTTAGTTGCTTTTGTTTCTATGCAGTCATTGATCTCATTTTTATGAAAGATGAGAAGAAAATCACGTTTCATTAGTTACTTGCTTATGAAAAAATCATTTTAATCAATCTATTGATAATTGTACAATGATGTCTATTTTAATCATTTTATATTTCTACAGCAATTTAGCCATTAGTTTACCAAATATTCTAGTACAATTTTTCCAAGTCACGGCACATTAAAATTACAGTTTATCAGACATTCAATTAGTTTATACTGCAGTAGATTTTTCCTTCGTCGTAGTTAAAACTGATTCTTTAAAAATCTACAGCTATATGGCTAATAGCTTAACTTTTAGAATCTCTGCTCAGCTGTGATGGTAATCGTTGCCATTTTTTTTTCTCTCCAAATTCAAACAGATACCCTTGCCAAATGCAACACACGAACATCACATGACACTTCATGGTCTTTTGACGGAATTAGTGAAAAGGAAACTATCTGCTATAACATGATTAGGGCTGGGAGCTAAATGTTACAAAAAAAAATAATGAGAACCTAAGTGATACATTGGTGAAACACGGGGACCCAAGTGATATTAACACAAGATTTTATTTGGTATTAGACAATATGAGATTCTTTGTAGTATGAAATGCGTCATCGAAGAGCTCTGTTGAAACTAACCAATTTGCTGTGAAGCTCATATGAACTTGAGTGTGAATCTTTTAAAATTGAAACTGTCACGATCTAAACCAGGCCAATGACAGAATAGTAATTGATAAATTGTAAATTAATAAATTTATTCTTACAAAATAGTGAAGGAGTTTAATTTTTATAAATCTTTGAAAATGATAATTACCGGAAAAAATAACAATCTTAGAAATACTCGTAGAATCAATTATAAGTTAAACTTTACACTTTGAAAATCACTTATTAAGTATGATGCTATAAATGTTGAACATTTTAAAGTTTAATTATCCTTTAACAGTTTCTGAAAACATCTTTGAAATCACAAGATTATTAATAATTGATAAAATCCCCTCATACATCCACTTATAAGTATATTTGAACATGGCTAAATAATCATTGAAGAATAGAAGAGAAACTATAAATAGATATAAACCAAGGGAATGAATATAACTATGAAGAACAGCTCTAGTAGTGCAACTAGCCAGTCAAAAGTTTATCTCACCCCTGTAATCCTGGAAGGGGAAAAATAAGAGGGAGTAAGCATTCATATACTCAGTAGAAAATTTGTTATCCTTTTTAGGAAACTATTTGTACCTTTGAAAATCCTGCATGATTAGTTGTTCAGAAACAAGCATATAAACCATATCCATGTATAAATGTAGTCTAAATCCAGTATTATAAACCATATATATAGGTAAACAAAAGTTGTATAACAAAGACTATATAGCACATGATATAAATCATCTAAACTGATATGAACCCCGCCAATAATTGTGACGAAACCCAGCACCTACTATGGAATTCGAACCCAAGATCCCCAAGTCGCAAGAATGTTGAGTCTTGACCCGTTACCCAGTAAGATAAGAACTAAGAACTACGATAGGTTAAGGATGCCACACCAAGAATCCTTAAGAATCACTCAAGAATCAATGAGATAAGTCTGGTTATTTTGAACGCCACAAGAGTTAACTTGATAAGTTCAAGAATCTTATCAAGAATGAAGAAAACACGAATAACTCGCTATATTATTGATCACCAAGCTTTTTAAAAACGTACAAGGCTCTCTCCTATATATAGGAGTTAAATTTAACCCTAATTTAAGATAAACTAATGTTATTTTGACACGTGACAACCCTCTACTCAATTAAATCCGAAAATAACTAAATCAGAAATTTTCTAAAAATACAAAAAACCTAGAAAAATGTGAATAGAAGTGTTTAGCTTCAATTGGACTCTTTTAGAACCTTAAGCATAGTGATTAGGCTCCCTTGGATCTGATTTGGGCTTATATCGGGCCTCCATGCATTAGTCATCTCTCCAATGTGTTGAATCAGCCCATTTAATGCCTCTTTGAATCTCTTGGCTCTAAGTCTTGTAATTGGCCCACTTAGAAGCTTAATGGATCATGTGAATACTGTCCTTGAGTCCCTCCAAGCCCACGTGAATGCTCCTTCTCTTGCACGTGTGGTTGAGCAGCTACATTTGCATTATTCTCATTATTCTCCCCCTCTTGAAAAAGATTTGTCCTCAAATCATCACCTGCTTCAAAAGGAGATAAATCAGCAACGTTAAAGCTCGTACTAACACCATACTCACTTGGTAATTCTAACTTGTAGGCATTATTATTGATGCGTTCCACTACTCGAAATGGTCCATCTCCCCGAGGTAGAAGTTTTGAATGTCGTTGCTCCGGAAAACGATCCTTCCTCAAGTGCACCCAAACCCAATCTCCTAGTTCAAATACTACCGTTTTGCGTCCCTTTTTGGCTTGATGGACATATTGCTCAGTCCTTCTTTCAATGTTCAGCCGTGCTTTTTCATGAATCTGTTTTACCAATTGAGCATTCTTTTTGCCATCTAAGTTTACACGTTCACTCAAAGGTAATGGGGTTAAATCCAATGGTGACAATGGATTAAATCCGTAAACAATTTCAAATGGTGAAAACTTAGTTGCAGAATATACACTCCTATTGTAAGCAAATTCAACATGTGGTAAACAATCTTCCCATGTTTTCAAGTTTTTCTTAATGATAGCACATAACAAAGAAGACAAAGTCCTATTCACTACTTCAGTTTGACCATCAGTTTGTGGATGACAAGTAGTAGAAAACAATAACTTGGTTCCTAACTTTCCCCACAAAATCTTCCAAAAGTAACTTAAGAACTTAGCATCTCTATCAGAAACAATGGTTCTAGGCATGCCATGCAACCTAACAATTTCTTTAAAGAACAATTTAGCTATATGTGATGCATCATCGGTTTTATGACATGCAATGAAGTGTGCCATCATAGAAAACCTATCTACTACCACAAAGATTGAATCTCTGACAGGT
>JXTB01000509.1:229475-241381 GCA_002914805.1 Parasponia andersonii | reverse complement strand
CTGATTAGGTAATACACCTAATAAATCTCATAGTACAATACTCAATCTCGACAGTCGATAAGCTGTGCCCACCTATGAAGGGAGAATACCAGTGCAAACTATTCCTACCCAATGCAGACAGACTAAACAATGTACTTAAAACATATCTCGTAAAAATTAGTATAATGGTACTACTTTAAATCCAATGCGTGGAAAACTTCACTTCATTAAAAATCATGCTTAAATGATCATGCTATGCTTATGTCTTTTATGAATTTAACAATAACTATATAAATAATATATAATTGATATAATACACATAAACATGTAGGAAAACATCTTATATCTACTAATGTTCTTGTGATGCAGTTAAAATAAATCTTTACTTATCTTGTGTCCGACAGAAAAGATAGTGAAAATGGTCAATATCCTCTCTGGCAAGGTGTGTAGAAGACGTGATATGAATTTTATTACTAAAATGACCACTACAATGTAAAATGCTTAAAAAAAAATGACCATAAGACTGAAATCACAACTTTCATAAAAATCAGGAAACTTTATCATAATTTGAACCGAAAGCATACAAGTAATATGAGATACATAGTAGCCAATGACTAGCATTGAAAACTGATTAAAATCATCAAACCATGAATGCTAGTTCTTTAGTACAAAAATAATCCAAAATGGTACATACTTTCATAAAAACTAGTCCATTTGCTTCTAAATGATACCATTTAGTTTTAAAAATATTTGGACAGTACCTTTCCTATTTTTAGGACATTCTCATATGATTAAAATCATGGTTTTAAATCTGCAATAGCATTTTACAAGCTAATTCCCACATATACACATCAAAGAGGATCATTTAAAACATCCTATGTCAGTTTAGACAAAGTTTAAAACTACTTTTGTATATTTTTATTGTCACAACTACCAACCAAACAAATATTTTTACATAGTGGGATCAACAAATATATATTTCAATTTTATAAAATCAGATTACAAATATAGAGAACTTATTCTAACAATGAAGACACATAAATCCATAAATAACAAACTTTGGGTCTTTAAGTTTAACTTTAATCTTCTACTTAAATTCTATGTTTCTAGCAATATATAAGGTTTTCTAGAACCTTTATTCATCAAATAAAAGTTTTTATTTAAGAGCTAAAGCAAAAGAAATAAGTTACCAATTCTAAATTCTACAAAAAGCTCACATTTACTAGTTTGAGCTTTTGTTGAATCTTTTCCTTTCTAATTCTGTAAAACTGATTGCTAAGGCTTTGATGTTGATTTTAGTACTCAAAAGAACCTAGAGAAACCATTATTTAAGTTGTATCAAGTAGAGAATTAAAATAAGAAAACAAAACCTAAGAAGAAGAACTAGTAGAATTACCTTGACTAGTTTAGATCTATCTCGCTTTCTTGAGCTCTAATTTGAGTTCTACTACTTGGAAACTCTTAGATATATCTAAAGGGACTTGAGAGAAGTCTAGAAAAGAGCTAGGGAGCTTCAGGTCATGGATGGAGAGAAAAGAGAAGAAAATGACAAAATTTTGTCTAAAAGTGATACTTAATGACTAAGAAATGGCATAACTTAAGTTCTAAGGGATATTTTTAGTATTTCACATCCTAACTTTCCATGTGTCCAGCTTTAAATCACTCTTGGCTTACTCATCACGTTGCTAGCCATTTCTATACACTTAAGTGTGGACCAAAATAGTGAAACCTAGCTTAGAAGATGCAATCTAGTTATACTTTGACTTATGATCCTATATAGTCAATCTTATTGTAATCTGGTGGAACCTAGCCCTATAACCAATCATTAAACATAAACATAGGTGAATTAGACTCCAATTAATAATGTAAATAAAGAATCAATGTCTAATTATGAGAATATACAAAAATGACATTACGCAATTAAGCAGAATCTAAGCTAGCTTAGTATAATAAACTACAAATCAATGTCCTGAATGCCACCTCATGCTTACCCGGGCTGACAAATAGAATGCTATAAATGAGTCATAGACATTGAGTTAAAGTTATTTGACGAGTTAAACATACAGTGAATTCAGCTCTAAAAAGCATGAAAAATACATTTTACCGAAAAACTACCATTTGACCAAGTTATCAACAAACATGATTTTAATGCATGTGCATATAGTATTGCTATTCATGAATATATTCTTTATTCCTTTCACACACCAAGCTCTCTCTCTCTGAGGGTACTGAGCCTTTACACTGTATGGGAGCAATTCAACAAACATTAGTACAATAATATAGATCGAAAGCATTTAGAAATTAGAATGAGCAATTCATCATAAAATTGATACTAGTTGCTTGATATGTCTATTATGCAATATGAACATATTTATTATTGACTTATTATGCATATGAGAATCTTGGGCATCACAATCCTTCCCTCCTTATTAAATTTTGTCAGCGAAATTTGCTTACCCAAATAAGTGAGGATACTTAGTTTTCATCTCCTTTTCTCTTTCCCATGTGGCCTCTTCTACTTCGTGGTTTCTCTATAGTACTTTGACAAATGGATCTTCTTGTTTCTAAGCTCCTTTTCTTTACTATCCAAAATCTCTACAGGTTATTCTTCATAACTCACATCTTGGCTCAAAACTCAAAATATGTGAAGGGTTTGGAATATATATTCTGAACATAGATATGTGAAAAATATTGTGTACATTCGACAGTGAGGGTGGCAAAGCAAGTCTATAGGCAACATCTCCAACTTTGTCAAGTATCTCAAATAGGCCTATATATCTAGAACTAAGCTTCCCTTTCTTCCCAGACCTCATGATTCCTTTCATGGGAGCAACATTCAAAAATACTTTGTCCTCAATATTAAATGTGACCTCTGTCCTTCTAGGATCAACATAATGCCTCTGTCTACTCTGAACAGCTAATAACCTTTTACGAATTTTTTCTACAGCTTCAGTAGTTTCTCTTATCAATTCTAGACCAAGAGATTTTCTTTCTCCCATCTCATCCCAGTGAATTAGAGATCTACATTTTCTTCCATACAATGCTTCATAAGGAGGCATTTCAATTGATGCTTGATAACTATTGTTGTAGGAAAATTCTATCAGTGGCAAGTACTTGCTCCAAAATCCATGAAAATCTAACACACAAGTTCTAAGCATATCCTCAAGAGTCTGTATAATTCTCTCTGATTGTCTATCTATTTAAGGATAAAAAGCTGTACTGAATGCCAGTTTTGTTCCCATAGCCTTCTGAACCCTCTTCCAAAATTTTGAAGTGAATCTAGATTCTTGGTCAAAAATGATAACCTTTGGAACACCATGTAGTCTAATGATTTCTTAGACATACAACTAATCTATAAGTTACTTTAATCGGTAAGAAACGGGCTGACTTAGTATATCTATCCATAATCACCCAAATAGCATCATGGTCTTTATTTGTCTTAGGAAGTCCAACAACCAAATCCATAGCAATCTCTTCCCATTTCCATTGTGGCATATGTATAGGTTTTAATGTACCAGCAAGTCTTTGATGTTCAGCTTTAACTTTCTGGCATGTGAGACATCGCTTTACAAATTCAATCACATCCTTCTTCATACCTGGCCACCAATAATGTATTTTCAAATCTTTATACATCTTTGTAGTACCTGGATGCACAGAATAGGGAGTAGTATGAGCTTTTGTCAATATCTCCTTTCTAATTATTCCATAAGGCACACATAGTCTATTTCTATAACTAATTACACCATCATTAGAAATTTGGAAGGCCACCTCCTTTCCAAACTTTATCTGAGTCTTTAAACTTGTCAAATATAGACCCGTATTCTGGCCTTGCTTGATTCTCTCTAAAGTTGCAGGTTACAAGGTAAACACAGCTAATTTCTCCATTAAACTTGTAGGCACAATCTCTAATTCCAATCGATGCAAACCCATCAAAAATGTTTCCGATCAACATAGAAAATCCATCATTCCAATAAAATTTCACATTCTTTCTGGTTAGTTGAGTAAATGGAGAAGCCAACATAGAAAATCCTTCTATGAACCTTTTATAGTAACTGGCCAATCGTAAGAAACTACGAATCTCTGAAATGTTGGTAGGTCTTGACCAATTACTCACTGCTTCAATCTTTGCTGGGTCCACAGAAATACCATTTCCAGACACTACATGACTATGAAAGATAACTTTCTCCAACCAGAATTCACATTTCTGAAACTTTGCATATAACTGCTTTTCTTTAGGATCCTCAAAACTATTCTCAAATGCTCTATGTGTTCCTCCCTTGAGTGTGAGTAGATCAAAATATCATTAATGAACACTATGACAAAACTATCCAAGAAATCCTTGAATACTCTATTCATCATGTCCATAAAAGTAGCTGAAGTATTAGTTAAACCAAAGGGCGTTACTAAGAACTCATAGTGTTCATATCTCATTCTAAAAGCTATCTTAAGAATATCCATAATCTTTAGTTGATGGTATCCAGATCTTTAATCAATCTTGAAAAATACTAAAGTAACTGATCAAACAAATCATTAATTTGAGGGAGATGATACTTATTCTTGATTGTGACCTTATTTAGCTCTTTATAATCAATACAAAGCCTTATAGTCCCATCTTTCTTCTTTACAAACAAAACTAGAGCACACTATGGTGAAAAACTTGGGCGTATGAAACCCTTGTCCAAAAACTTCTGTAATTGCACCTTTAATTCCTTGAGCTCTGGTGGAGCCATTCTATATGGTGCTTTAGCAATAGGAGCTATACCATATAGCAAGTCAATAGCAAACTCTATCTCTCTATCAGGTAATAATCCTGGTAGATCTTCTGGGAATACCTCTAGAAATTCATTAACTACTAGTACTTCCTTTGGCTTCATCTTAAGTTCCTCTTTAGTATCTATTATATTTCCAAATAACCAGTACATCTTTTCTCAAGTAACTTCCTTACTTTTATCATAGAAATAATTTGTACCATTTTCTTCTTAGAAGACCCAAGGAAAGTAAACTTCTCTTCACCAGGTGGCTGAAATACTACTCTCTTACCTTTACAATCAATGCTAGCATAATATTTAGATAGCTAATCCATACCCAAAATAACCTCAGAATCTTGCATATCTAACACTATTAAATATGCCCACAACTCTCTACCATCTATCTGTATCAGACACGCTCTTAAAATGTAACCAGAATATAGCACTTCCTCAGATGGAATAGTGACACAGTATCTTAAATTCAAAGTTTTAGGTGATCTGCCCAATTTTCTTACATATGTTGGTGATGCAAATGAATGTGTAGCTCCTGAATCTATTAATGTATTTGCAAGAATATCAAAGAAAAAGATCTCACCTACTACATCCAATGGATTAGCCTCAACATCTGTTGCGATTATGGTAAACACACGAGTTGGAACTTTTTTTTGTTCACCAGATGTGGAGGGACAATCTCCAGAAAAATGTCTTTTCTTGCCAAATATATAACATGCTCTACTACCTAAAAGACATTCACCTTTATAAGGTTTTCCACTTTTAGGACATGTAACTTTCTGGTTCAAATTAGATTGCATTTGTTGACCTGTTGCTGGTCGCTTTCGAAGGATCTACTCTTTGTCCTTGACCATGTGGGAATTTCCTTTTGCCACCATTAAACCCTGGTTGAGTACCTTTTCCAAAATTTGCATTTCGCCTTGCCATGCTTATGTTTCTTTTAATTTCTAGTGCTTTTACCACCTTTAGTTCGGCTTCTTCAGCTTCAAGGGCTTTCTTTGCAACTTCTGCGTAAGACACACCTTTCTTCATTGTCCCTTTAAGACCTAGAGGTTTATTTTTCCTGAACCTTTCAGAAGCTAATTCATGATTTTCTTATCTAGCTACAACTTGTACTGGTAATTGTTCATCTCTCATTATTCTGTGGCAAGGTATATGGACGTCCTAATATGAATTTCATTACTCAAATGATCACTACAATGTAAAATGCTTAAAGAAAACGACCACAAGACTGAAATCACAACTTTCACAAAAATCATGAAACTTAATCACAATATGAAACGAAAGCATACAAGTAATATAAGGTACATAGTAGCTAATAACTAGCATTGAAAACTGATTAAAATCATCAAAACATAAATGCTAGTTCTTTACTACAAAAACGTTCCAAAATGGAACATACTTTTATAAAAACTAGTCCATTAGCCTCCAAATGGTACCATTTAATTATAAAAATATTTGGACAGCACTTCCCTTCCCATATGATTAAAATCATGATTTTAAACCTGAAATAATATTTTACAAGCCAATTCTTATATATACACCTCAAAGAGGATCATTTAGAACATCCTAAGTACACTTGAATTACGAAGAACTCATAGTGTCCGTAACTCGCTCTAAAAGCTACCTTAAGAATATCTTCATCCTTAATCTTCAGTTGATTGTATCTTGATCTTAAATCAATCTAGGAAAATATTGAAGCACCTTGTAACTGATCAAACAAATCATCAATTCTAGGGGGAGGATACTTATTCTTAATTGTGATCTTATTTAGCTCTCTATAATCAATACAAAGCCTCATAGTCCCATCTTTCTTCTTTACAAACAAAACTAGAGCACCCTATGGTGAAAAGCTTGGGCGTATGAAACCCTTGTCCAAAAGCTCCTATAATTGTACCTTTAATTCCTTCAGCTCTGCTGGAGCCATTCTATATGGTGCTTTAGCAATAGGAGCTATACCAGGTAGCAAGTTAATAATAAACTCTATCTCTCTATCAGGTGGTAATCCTGGTTAATCTTCTGGGAATTTCTCTAAAAATTCATTAACCACTGGTACTTCCTCTGACTTTTTCTTAAGTTCCTCTTTAGTATCTATTACATTTACCAAATAACTAGTACATCATTTCTCAAGTAACTTCCTTGTTTTTATCATTGAAATAATTGGTATCATTTTCTTCTTAGAAAACCAAAGGAAAGTAAACTTCTCTTTACTATGTGGCTCAAAAACTACACTTTTACCATTACAATCAATACTTGCATGATAGTTAGATAGCCAATCTATATCCAAAATACCTCAAAATCTTGTAGATCTAATACTATTAAGTCTGCCTACAACTCTCTACGATCTATCTGTATTAGACACGTTCTCAAAACTTGATGAGAATATAGCACTTTCCCAGATGGAATAGTTACATAGTATCTTAAATATAAAGTTTCAGGTGATCTGCCCAATTTTCTCACATATGCTGGTGATGCAAATGAATATGTAGCTCCTCAATCTATTAATGTATTTGTGAGAATATTAAAGATAGAGATCTCACCTACTATAACCGATGGATCAGCCTCAACATCTGTCGCAGTCATAGTAAATACACGAGCTGGAACTTTCTTTTGTTTACCAGAGGTGGAGGGACAATCTCTAGAAAAATGTCATGTCTTGTCACATGCATTACACACTCTACAACCCAATAGACACTTATCTTTTTGAGGCCTTCCACATTTGGGACATGTAACTTTCTAGTTCGAATTAGATTGTATTTGTTGACCCATTACTAGGCACTTTGAAGGATCTCCTCTTTGTCCTAGACACTGTGGGAATTTCCTTTTGCCACCATTAAACCCTGGTTGAGTACCTTTTTCAAAATTTGCATTTTGCCTTGCCATGTTTATGTTTCTTCTAATTTCTGGTGCTTTTATCACCTTCAACTCGGCTTCTTCAGCTTCAAGGGCTTTCTCTGTAACTTCTGCATAAGGTACACCTTTCTCTATAGACATCTTAATATCCCAGTATATTTTTGCTTTGAGCCCCTGTAAAAACTAATTTACTTTCAACTCATTGGTACTCACTGTATGAGGTGCAATACGGGATAGCTCATCAAATTTCTTTATGTAGTAACATATAGATATGCCACCCTACCTCAAATTAGTAAACTCAGCTACCTTTGCAAGTCGATGTACTTCACTAAAGTACTTCCTATAAAAGATTTCCTTAAATCTCTCCCAAGTCAATCTGTTAACATCAGTGATTGACTTCATGGAATCTCACCAATGCCTGGCATCCATTTGGAACATATAAGTAGCACAAGAAACTTTCTCCTCCTCGGGAATTCTTATATAATCAAAGATATCCTCCAAACTCTGAATCCACTTCTCAGCTAATAATAGAACTGTTTCACTTTTAAAAGCTAGAGGTTTAATCTTCTTGAACCTTTCAGAAGCTGGTTCATGATTTTCTTGTCTAGCTACAACTTGTACTGGTAATTGTTCATCTCTCCTTTGATCTCGTTCTATAAGCCTCTCTATTTATTGAGCCTATCTCTCCACTAATTGAACCAATTAATGTATAGTAGTATCTTTGTCATTCTCTTGATCAACTCTCTATTGGCTAGTCTGTCATTTACCCCTTGGCATGATTTCTTGTATAGTGGCTCTTTACTTGCAAACAAACATAATAGCCAATAATAATATATGAATCAAACTTATATAACAGAAATTAAGTACACATATGAAAACAATTAGAATTACTAGTTGACTGAGCTTCTATCACATGATCATATATATATAGGTAGTCTTCAGAAATGACTAAACCTCTGCTCTAATACTATAACTGTAACACTCCCTAGCTTAACTATATGACTATATACGTCAAACTACGAAGTATTATTTTTTTAGAAACCATAACTTTAGTTTTGTTAAAAAAAAATGGGCCAATTTAAACTTTTCAAATCGTACAATAAAAGAAGTTGTATGGCATTACTTTCTGAAAGTGTCTTTACAAAATATACAACCAAAAGTATATCAATTTATCTTGCCATTAGTAGTAATATTTACAGCACATCAAAATATTAAAAGACAAAGACATCGCCCACAGGTCAAGCTCGTCTACATCTGTATGATCGTAGCGACAGGAAAGTGTGGTAGCTAACCAGCATCTCTATACATCATATATCTCCTCACCTACATCACAAGAACTAAATGAACTAATGCTCAGTAAGTAAAGATCATATATGCTCATGAACGTGTTTCATGCATAAACTTTATTAAAATTCCTATTGTACTCTTTCTTTCATAACTTTTCATTTTGATGCATTTTTCTTAGAAAACATTTCTTTATATAGCCCTTGAGTACACCACAAAGTCCCAGCAGTCGGTAGGCTGTGCCTACCTATGTGGGAAGGAAACTCATGGCCAATATGAACCATACCTACACAACGCCGAACGACTAGGTAATGTACCTAATAAGTTTCATAGTACAATGCTCAGTCCCAGTAGTCAATAAGTCATGCCCACCTAAGCGGGAAAGATGCATGTGCAAACCATACCTACCTAACACAGACAGACTAAACAATGTACTTAAAACATATCTCGTAAAAATCAGTACAATGATATTACTTTAATTCCAATGCATGGAAAACTTCACTTCTTTGAAAATCATGCTTAAATGATCATGCCATGCTTATGTTTTTTATGAATTTAACAATAACCAGATAAATAATATTTAATTGATATAATAAACATACGTATGTAGGAAAACATCATGTATCTACTAATATTCTTATGATGCAGTTAAAATAAATCTTTATTTACCTTATGTCCGACAGAAAAGATAGTGAAAAGGGTTAATATCCTCTGTGGTAAGGTGTTTGGAAGATTTCATATGAATTTCATTACTAAAATGATCTCTATAATGTAAAATGCTTAAAGAAAACGACTATAAGACTGAAATCACAACTTTCACAAAAATTAGAAAACTTGATTATAATCTGAACCGAAAGCATACAAGTGTTATATGGTATGTAATAGCTAATAACTAGTAATGAAAACTAATTCAAATCATGAAAACATGAATGCTAGTTCTTTAATACAAAAATGATCCAACATGACACATACTTTCATAAAAACTAGTCCATTTGTTTCTAAATGGTACTATTTGGTTTTAATAATATTTAGACAACACATCCCCTATTTTTAAGATATTTTCACATGATTAAATTCATAGTTTTAAACCTGTAATAGCATTTTACAAGCCAATTCTCACATATACACCTCAAAGAGGATCATATAGAATATCCTAAGTGCACTGAATTCCTTTCAGTTTTGACAAAGTTTAAAACTACTTTTATACTATTCTATTATCAGAAGCATTAGACAAACAAATATATTTACATAATGGGATCAACAAAATATACATTTCAATTTTATAAAAGCAGATTACAAGTATAGAGAACTTATTCTAACAATGAAGACACATAAATCCATAAATAACAAATTTTGGGGCTTTAAGTCTAACTTTAATCCTCCACTTAAATTCTACATTTTTAGCAATATATAAGGTTTCTTAGAACCTTTATTCATCAAATAAAAGCTTTGATT
The DNA here is from genome assembly GCA_002914805.1 of Parasponia andersonii. Classification (NCBI taxonomy): domain Eukaryota; kingdom Viridiplantae; phylum Streptophyta; class Magnoliopsida; order Rosales; family Cannabaceae; genus Trema; species Trema andersonii. The sequence continues at coordinate 231,050 of JXTB01000509.1, read as the reverse complement.
TAAGAGCTAAAGCAAAAGAAATAAGTTACCAATTCTAAATTCTATAAAAAGCTCACCTTGACTAGTTTGAACTTTTGTTGAAGCTCTTGCCTTCTATTTCCATAAAAATGATTTCTAAGGCTTGGAAATTGATTTTAGGACTCAAGAGAACCTAGAAGAACCATTTTGTAAGTTGTATCAGGTAGAGAATTGAAATAAGAAAATAAAACCGAGGAGGAAGAACTAGTAGAATTACCTTAACTAGTTTGGACCTATCTTGCTTTCTAGAGCTCTAATTTGAGTTCTACCACTTGGAAACTCTTGGATATGGCTAAAGAGAGTTGAGAGAAGTCTAGAAAAGAGCTAGGTAGCTCCAGGTCATAGCTAGAGAGAAAGGAGAAGAAAGTGACCAAATTTGGTCTAAAAGTGATACTTAATGACTATGAAATGACATAACTTAAGTTCTAAGGGGTATTTTTGGTATTTCATACCTTAACTTTCCATGTGTCTAGCTTTAAATCACTCTTGGCTTACTCATCACATTGTTGACTATTTCTATACACTCAAGTATAGACCAAAATGGTAAAATGACAAGAATTGGTCTAAAAGTGATACTTAATGACTAAGAAATGGCATAACTTAAGTTCTAAGGGATATTTTTAGTATTTCACACCCTAACTTTCCATGTGTTTAGCTTTAAATCACTCTTAACATACTCATCACGTTGCTGGCCATTCCTATATACTCAAGTGTAGACCAAAATAGTGAAACCTAGCTTAGAAGATGAAATCTGGTTACACTTTGACTTATGATCCTGTATGGCCAATCTTTTTGTAATCTGGTAGAACCTAGCCCTATAACCAATCATTATATATAAAAATAGGTCAATTAGACTCTATTTGATAATGTAAATAAAGAATCAATGCCTAATTATTAGAATGCACAAAAATGACATTACGCGATTAAGCTGAATCTAAGTTAGTTTAGTGCAATAAAACACAAATCAATGTCCTGAATGCCACCTCATGCTTACCTGGGGCCGATAAATAAAATGTTATAAATGAGTCCTAAATATTGAATTAAAGCTATTTGACGTGTTAAAGGTACAGTTAATTTGGCTCCGAAAATGTGTAAAAAATGCATTTTGTCGAAAAACTACTATTTGACCAAGTTATCAACAAATATGATTTTAATGCATGTGCATATATTATTGCTATTCATGAATATAGTCTTTATTTCTTTCATATACCAAGCTCTTTTTCTGAGAGTACTGAGGTTTTACACTGCATGGGAGTACTTCAACAAACATTAGTACAATAATACAGATTGAAAGCATTTAAAAATCAGAATGAGCAATTTACCATAAAATTGATACTAGTTGCTTGATAGGTCTATTATGCAATATAAACATTTTTATTATTGACTTATTATGCATGTGAGAATCTTGGGCATCACAGTCGAGTACTTCTTGAGAGACTTGAGGGAAGAGATTTTAAGAGATGTAATTGTGGCATGGGTTACAGAGTTCAGTGAGGTGATTGATATGGCACTTAAAGTAGAACGAGCTCAACTTAAGATACTAAATGAGAATAAAGC
>JXTB01000509.1:183433-203880 GCA_002914805.1 Parasponia andersonii | reverse complement strand
CTCGTGCGAAAAATCAACTTTCTCACCGGAGCTTCAATTCCACAAACAGACCTCTTTACTGAATTCCTAGCACCCAAAATAGCTAGGTTAGACATATAATTTGTCCAATTCGGGTCCGGGTCCATACCGGACCGGTGGCACGTAGAAGGAGACAAAATCTTGACCGTCCGATCTCAACTTTTGTGCCGATCACCAAACTACACAATATATATATATATATATCAAACTTCTCCATTTTCCGAGTACATTCCAAAAATGCAATCAAAAACACAATCCAACGGTCGGATCGAAAACTAAAATTCAAAAACTCAAAATACTCAAAAATGGCAATTTTTGATCCGGACAGTATGAGGTTGAGGTATATATACCTTGATGATCCTTGCGGCGATACGAATCCAACGGGACCGGTTTGAGGCCGAATGATGGCCGGAATCGTCGCCGGTGGCCGGATTTCCGAAATGGGTCTAATCGGCTTTAATGGCTTTTTCCGGTGAACCGGTGGCCGGCGGCGAGCGGCGACAGGCGGCGGAGCTTCGTGGCGATGAGGCGAGGCGACGGCGGTCGGTGGGTAGCCCAGTCAGTGGCAGGCGGCGGCTGTGCAGAGGTTTGGCCGAGAGAGAGAGAGACGAGGGAGAGAAAGAGAGAGAGTGTGTGTGTGTTCTGGGGGGGGTACGTGAGGGAGGAGAGAGAGAGAAGATATATGTATATATATAATTTTTTTTTTTTTTAAATCTGGTCAAAGACCATTTTGCCTTTTAAAAAAATGGGTTTTTACATAATGATCTTCGAAGTCTCAACCCAAGGTTGGGCATTGCAGTGTTGCCTGCGGCGTTGAATCTTTGGAACTTTGGTATCGCGATATTGATTGGTTTTACTGCAATCGTAGTTATTGATTTTAAAATTTGGCTAATTCGACTATGATATAATTTTTAGCCCTAAAATACATTCTTAATGACCAAAAACCTAGAATTAACCCTCAAATTATAACATTAATAATCATAAAAAAAAATTTAAAATCATATCTAAACCTTAGAAACTAAATAGAAAGATATATTCAAACTATAGCATATATATGAACATTCCTAACAATTTATTGTGATTCTTGATCTAATGCCACTTGTTATACATCAACATGGATTGTCATTAACCTGACATAATTCTAGGATCATTCATGTCAAACTATTAGGAATAGGATCGTTGAGAATACATGTGTCCATAGAAAAAAGAGCCTTAAGGACTTGATCACTATTGATGGAGGTTTTGTCAATAATAAATTTAGAAAAAATTAAGAGATGTGGCTTGTGTGAATTGGGTTATTAATCAAAGTAGATAAGGAGGCAAAGATTTTATAGTGGTTCAGCTCCGAAAAAGATGAGCTTACGTCCACTGTTTTTCACTATATTCTGGAGAATTACAAGAACTCAAAATTACAATGTGTTGTCTGAAAAGAAGAAAATACTCAATAATTCTTTTGCCTCTTATGGATTTTTTCAAGATATATCTCTCATCCTGAAACCTTGAGCTCCCTTTATATAGATGAGGATAACTCAATGTTCCTAATTGTGAAAATAGGTAACTACAATCGAGTAATACAATTTGAGTAATAACATAATTGGGTAATCACTTAAATCGGGTAACTGGTCGAACTTGAAAGAGAGACTTTTGTTTCCCTTTCCTTGTAGGTTATCCGTTTAACGAAGTAAAGACTAGTTTCCTTTTCTTTCGGGTCGCACATAACCTATTCGGAGGAGGTCACACACAACCCCTATGCGGTGGAGATCGCACATATTCTATGCGGTGGAGGTCGCACATATTCTTACACATGCGACCTGGCATAGGATTTTAGACCGCAGAACAATTGCCCCCCATCTTCATTAGTTCTTTAGGACAAAATGGAGTTTCCTTTAAATGTAGGTGAGTACGAACTTAAAAAGTGCGAAGTTACGACCTAGACTTGAGATCCTTGAAGAGTCGAAGAGTCGCCAGATTTCAAATCCCATCTTTCTCAAGATCACGCGTACCTTTTTCTGATAGACAGAAACACGTGTAGCCTTTTCTAAGAAAGATAGCATAACTCGAGGAGGCTCAAGGATATCAATGATGTCAACCGTTGTTTTTAAACCAAATCTTTTCAAATTTCAAAAGATTCTGATTTATTTTCGGAAAAAATCAAATCCCACGTGAACTTCGGCCTTCAGATCTGAAAATCAAATACCTTAATTTACGGCTGTGATTTAACGGTGCTCGAGGTATAAATATCAGAAATTAATCCGTTTCAGACCATCTTTCTAAAAAATCAAAAATTTTTCAGAGAACCCTACAGCGCCGTTTCGTCCTTCAGCTCGCACAATTCTGATACCTTCTTTGACAGAATTCAGACCATATCTCAATCCCTCCGCTTCTGATGAAAGGTTAGTTCATTTTTTCTTTCTTATTTTTCTGTCTGTTCTTGGAAAAACAATTTCAATTTCTAGGAATAGAAATACATCCCACATTAGAACGAAGTGAAATGGGAATTATTTTTCTCCCTTTTTCTGGTTCATAAAGTAAACTTCTCTAGCTAATGGTCAGAGAAACTCATGAGAAGAATTTCTAGGGTCTGATACCCTATTTTATTTTCCGACGAACTGTTCGAACATTTGTTTTCTGACAAACTGCTCGAACAATTTTTATGAATCCGTAGACCTCTTAGGAAAAATTGATGAACTTGCCTGTTAGTGCAATCCTAGGATAAACCCCTAGAATTAACACAGTGAAAATCCTTAATGTTCGCATAGGACTAAATCCATCCGTATTTCTTTTCAGATGTTTAGTAGTGAGGAATTTAGGGAAGGGAATGCGTTTTTTGGAGAATCTGACTGGAGTGTTAGCTCCATTAACCTTGAAGACTACCTTGAGCCAGAACCCGAGGTAGAAATAATAAGGGTTAGGCAAAGTAGTCCTTACATAGGCGATCTCTCCTAGGTCCAGTGGCCCCGACATATCAGGGATACCCCTGTATTTTCATCGAGCTATCAATACGTAGAGGGAAATTGGTCATGCACCAATATAAAGACAAGCTGCACATCGAACAAACTCAGCAAAATCGCGAGCAGCTATAAGATCGCCATACCACATGGACTCGCTTCTTTTTCTGAACCAGTCCTCAAGTGTGGCGTGCATCTCCCACTCCATCCATATATAAAATCGATTATTGACTACTATGGGGTCGTCCTTTTTCAATTGATCCCTAATACCTATAGATATATGGTAGGTTTGTATATATTGTATCATAAATTAGGTTTAGAGACCCCTTCTCCTAAAGAATTCGCTTGGTTTTATCAAGTGAAATCAAACCCGTCAGATCTTGGCTTCTTCTATGCGAGCAAATGGTCGAACTAGGCAATAAAAACGATCTACGGGGTTCGCAACAACATGGGAAAGTGGAAAAATCAATTTTTCCATTTTGACTATGCGGCTAACGGCTTCTTTCAAAATCCCAGTAGGTAGTCTTCCAATTTATCGCCTTTTTCTATTTTGTTACTTTTATACTGATCGAATTCGAATGTCATCGCAGATAACAAGGATCGACCCGGACTCTCCAGGGAACAGCTTGCAAGGGTATATAAAATCAATGACCTTCCAATTGAAGAATTTAATTGGAAGGTATTAAGTACTTCAAATAACCTGGTCACTTGTGGTCTGCTTCCAAAGGGAGCCGCGTTCCCAGACCCCGCGGTCCTTTCGTCTAAACCATCGAGCTCGAAGAAGAAGCCAAGGAAAAGGACGGATTTAGGTACCTCGTCTTCCAGAACTAGAAAACAAAAAGCACCAGCCACCCTTCCAACCTCAGAACCTTCCTCTCCAGAGACAGTATCACCACCAGCTCCTCAACCAGCTCCACAAGAAGAAGGTAATCATATCTATGCATTCTAATTACCTTTATATTATATCTCCTCACTCACCAACATATTTGTACAGAGATGGTTATCGGTAGCGGCTTGCGAGCACCACCCTCGACTCTCGGGTCCATGGCAAAAACTAAGACACCCGAGAGTACTCCATCATCGAAAGGGAAAGAGAAGGTTGACAGCTCCAAGAAAAGAAAAGTTACCTTCGAGGACTTCCCAGCAAGCTCGCCTCCACCACAGCCTCAGCCAACGAGTCATCCTGAACCACCTAAAGAGGCTGCCACTTCTTCGGAACCGATCCTGGCAGATAAGGGTGAAGAGCTCTTCGCGCTCCTCAAACAATTACCAGAGAAGGCTGGTATGAGCGCAGCCTTCATTGATCGCTTCACATCCGAGGAAGGCTGGGAGCGGATGAAGCGACGATCTACCAAGGTTGCTTTTGGATCTGCGATGAGGATGCTGGCCAATGTAAGTACTTTTCTATTCTCTCCTCGAATGTATTCTCTTGGTATTAACGATTAGATTTTTCAGACTGTGGTTGCTGCTGTACTGATGCACGACCCGGTCCTCGAATGCTTGGAGAAGGCCGAAAAAGTTGAAGAGATAACCCAAGCATTCGAGAATTCGGAGAAGGCTCGGGAGGAGGAGAGAACGGCCTTTAACCTGGAGAGGCAGTAGATGCTTGAAGACCTGGCCAAGGAGAGACTCGAGAAGGAGAATCTCGAGGAGAAAGTTAAAGAGCTTGATAAGACCATCTCAGAGCATCCAGATCGCATGAGGGAAGCAACCACTGAGGCGGTTCACAAAGCTATTGAGGAGTTCAAGACGACTGAAGTCAAAGAGCTCGAAGATAAAGCTAGTGATATCGCCTCATCGACCATCATTTTCAATATTTTCTACAAGCATCCGGATTTTGACTTCTCTATCCTTAGCGAGGACATGGTCGAGCTCGTCCAAAGTTGGAGGGAAAATACTGCCAAAGCTGGAGATGCCGGCGCGAGCCCTTCTGCATAACACTCGTTTTTTTTTTTTTTTTTTTTTTATTTTTAGAACAATGCGGACTTGGTCCCCCTTCCTTTCTGCGCATGTACAGGTGACTTCTTTTAATAAATATTATTATTTTTTCCTGTCATATGCTCCTACAAAATAATGAAAACACAACAACAATTTTAACTAAGTAGTCAATCACTAAGTGATTGATCAGTACGCTTTTAGCGATTTGAATCCGACTAACTTAAAACAAGTTTTAAGCATTAGGATAGATTAGGTCGCTTAAGAAAACAGTCAATGCGAGTGATGCAAACTCAACTGTGTTTCAAAAGTTCCATGTCAAAATAAAATATAGCAATATATCACTTCGAATAATGAACGTTTGGCTTAGTTACTTTTTTGTTCGAGGAGGGAAATTGCGTAATACGACATGCTGAGGCATGAAGCGAGGGGAAAATCCTAGGATTTTATGGAGATTCAGATACTTCGACGATCTAAAACCCTGTCTCCTCTAAATGGACGTTTGCATAGTCCCTTAGGAAACAAGTAGGAGATAATATTCTGATCCCACTGCCCCTGAGTTTTATGGTATCCGAAAACTGCCATAAAACTATAAAAAGATGAATGGAAACGAGTTGAAGTAATAGCCGAAGAAATATTATTGACGAATATTAATAAAGAAGATACAATAGGCCGTTGAAGATAACATAAAGATTTATTGATAATAACGACGAAGTTATTTTGCATTCCAAGCATGCTCGATCTTTTGTCCACCGATGCGAGCTAAGTTGTATGTCCCAGGTCGAATGACATTATCAATAACATAAGGCCCTTCCCAGGAAGGCCCAAATACCCCAGCGCCATGTTTCTTATTACTAGGTACAACTCTTCGAAGGACGAGATCTCCAATTTCAAAATGCCTACTTCTGACTTTGGAGTTATAATGTCGAGCAGTGCGTTGTTGGTATGATGCAATTCGAAGATGAGATTGTTCATGTCGTTCTTCTAAAAGATCAAGTTCAATTCTCAGTAATACATCATTCTGATTTTGTTCATAAATAGATCTCCGTAAAGAGCCCGCACCAATTTCAACTGGGATCATCGCTTCATATCCATAAGTCAAAGAGAATGGACTCTCTCCAGTAGTGGTTCGTTGTGTGGTGTGATAAGCCCATAAAAATTCTGGAAGTACCTCTGGCCAAGCTCCTTTATGCTCCTCCAGCTTTGTCTTTATATTCTATTTGAGTATTTTGTTTATCGCTTCGACCTGCCCATTGGCTTGAGGATGAACAACAGTAGAGAAATTCTTCTTGATGCCCAAGTTGTTGCAGAAGTCACGTAACTCATCACAGTCGAATTGTTTCCCATTATCAGAAATTATAGTATGCGGTACACCATAACGATAGATTATAGATTTGTAAACAAAATCTATCATCTTCTTTGCAGAAATGGTGCTTAAGGCCTTAGCTTTTATCCATTTTGTAAAATAATCGACTGCGACCACCACATACTTCAAACCTCCTCGTGCCAATGGAAGCATCCCGATTATCAATTCCCCAAACAGCAAATGGCCATGGACTAGTCATTGAAGTTAAAAGAACATGTGGTTTTCTAGGAATAGTCACAAATCGTTGACATTTATCACACTTCCTAGCAAATTCCAATGTATCCTTTTTCATGGTTGGCCAAAAGTACCCTTGTCGAAGAATCTTGTTTGCAAGTGCTTCCCCCTCAAAATGATTTCCATATATTTCTTCGTGGATTTCCCTCATAATATAGCGTACTTTTTCATCATTGACGCACAATAATAATGGCGAGCTAAAACTCCTTCGATAAAGCTTCTCATCCTGGATGATATAGCGGGCTGCTTTCATGTGGAGATGCCTTGCGTCGTCCTTGTTCTCAGAAACATCGCCATTTTGTATATATCGCATTATGGGATCCATCCACGATGGTTTTTCATCCACCGGCATAACTACTTGGGGTTCGACCTCGATGCTTGGTGATATAAGAAATTCAACAGGAACTACCTTCAACAACTCTGCATCTTTCATCAAAACGAGCTTAGCAAGTGCATCCGCCCGGGTATTTTCAATGCGAGGAAAATGCTGAATGTTATAAGTGGCGAATGTTAAGAACAATTGTTGCACCTTCTCCAAATAAGCCATCATTCTCCCTCCTCTCGCTTGATAATCGCCCTTAACCTGACAAATGACCAGCTGGGAGTCACTATACACTTCAATTATTTCGACCTTCATTTCCTGTGCGAGCCTTAGCCCAGCTATCAGTACTTTATACTCGACCTCATTATTCGACGCTGGGAATTTGAAGCGAAGCGCATAATGAATGTTGTGCCCTTTAGGACTGATTAAAACTATGCCCGCACCTGCTCCATTTTCATTCGATTACACATCAACATAAAGTTTCCACAACTTGATGTATCTGAAGCGGGTTTTTCGAGTACTCCCGTGGGAAGATCGACATCGTATGTAAATTCTGCAATAAAATCTGCGAGGGCCTGACCCTTTATGGCAGTGCGAGATTGAAAATTGATGTCAAATTGACTCAATTTAACAGCCCACTTAAGCAGTCGTCCTGATGCCTCAGGTTTCTGTAAGACCTATTTCAACGGAAAATTCGTGAAAATCCTGACGGAGTGAGCATGGAAGTAAGGTCGAAGCTTTCTTGATGCAATGACGAGCGCTAGCGCCAATTTTTCCATCTCTGGATATCTGGTTTCAGCATCAAGTAATCTTTTACTTACATAATACACAGGTCGCTGAATATTTCCCTTCTTGCGAATTAATGCAGCACTCGTCGCATACTTAGAAACAGCGAGATATAAGCATAATTCTTCTCCCGGATTTGGCTTCGACAAGAGTGGAGGAGAACCCAAGTTCTTTTTCAACTCTTGGAATGCCTGCTCGCATTTTTCCGTCCACTCGAACCTCTTTGATCCTTTTAATACCTCAAAGAAAGGTTGGCATTTATCGGTTGATCTGAATACAAACCGACTCAGTGCAGCTATTCTTCCTGCTAGGCTTTGCACATCCTTGGGTTTACGAGGAGATTGCATATCAATCAACGCTTGTATCTTCTGAGGATTTGCTTCGATTTCTCGCTGATTGACCATAAAACCCAGAAATTTTCCAGATCCTACTCCGAATGCACACTTCTGGGGATTCAGCTTCATCTGGTATCTCCGGAGAATTTTGAACATCTCATCAAGGTGTTTGATGTGATCTTCGGCCTTCTCCGACTTCACCAGCATGTCGTCGATGTGTACCTCCATTGTCTTGCCAATTTATTTTGCAAACATCATATTGACAAGATGTTGGTAGGTCGCTCCTGCATTGATAAGTCTGAAGGGCATCTTTTTATAACAGTATAATCCTTGATCCGTGATGAATGAAGTATGCACCTCATCTAGCTCGTACATCGGGATTTGATTATATCCAGAATACTCGTCCATGAAACTTAAAAGTTCATGCCCCGACATCGCATCTACAAGCTGGTCGATTCTTGGAAGAGGGAAGCTATCCTTCGGATATGCTTTGTTGAGATTGGTGAAATCGATACACGTTCTCCACTTCCCATTGGGTTTCTTCACCAAAACCGAGTTTGCATACCAGTCAAGATAAAAAGACTCTCTTATGAACCCAATTTCGAGCAGCTTCTCCACCTCTTCTTTTAACGCGACGTAGTTTTCTGGATTCATAGCCCTTCTTTCTGCCGTACAGGCTTCTTTGTCGGATCTATGTTAAGATGGTGGGATATGATCCTTGAATCAATCCCTACCATGTCCGAATGTTGTCATGCGAAGACATCCAAATTAGACTTCAGAAAAGTGACCAATGAAGCTCACATAGGTCTTTGAACCCCCGTTCCAATCTTTAAAGTCCTGGAAGACATGTCGAATGATAAGTCCACCAGATCTTCAATGGGTCCAGTTCTGACCTCTTCGCCTATTTCTCGAGGATCGAAGTCTTCGCTGGTCGTTTCGATTGACGCTTTCACTGATGGTTCGACTGACGCTTTATCTAACGACCCGACTGGAACTTCGCTCGCTGCCTCGACTGACGCTTTGCCCGTTGCCACGACTGATTGCCTCGACTGACGCTTCCTCTGGCAGGTGGACCATCATTGTGCGGGACATCGCATCCTTTCTGCGAGTTTTAGCGAGTTGTTATAATAAGTCCTCGCATCATATTGATTTTCTCGCACCTCGCCTACCCCGTGTTGGGTCAAAAACTTCATAGTGAGATGGTAGATTGAGGTGACGGCTCGAAGTTCCCTCAGTGTCGGTCTTCCCAGCATAGCATTGAAAGCAGAGGGGCAATCTACCACCAAAAACTGGGTCATTATCGTTGAAACTCTAGGATAGGTCCTAACGTTGACCATCAATTCAATCATGCCCATAGGCATCAGGCTGTCACCAATGAAACCATAGAGTGGAGTGGCGGCAGGCTTCAAGTCGCTCTCATTCAACCCCATCTTCTTAAAGGCGTCGAAGTACAGGATGTCCACAATACTCCCGTTATCGACCAACACTCGCCATAACTGTGTGCTTCCGCAGTTAATTTTTATGACCAACGCGTCATTATGCGGATAATGGACCTCCCTCGTGTCCTGTTCTGTGAAGGTAATGTCCATATCCGGTACTCGTTGAAGCTTGCATGGTCGCTGCTCAAGATGCATGACGTTAGTTAACGACTGCTGTCGAGCTTCTCACACATACCTATCCTGTGCTCTCTTGGAATCTCCCCCAACGTGCGGTCCTCCGAAAATAGTTTGCACCTCGCGCTGAATTTCTGGAGGTCGCTGTTGGTCTTCTTCTCGCCTTTCGTCATTCTGCCTTGTGTACTGCCGCAGTTGCCCCTCTCTAATTAGCCTTTCAATTTCATCCTTCAGGGTAAAGTAATTATTGGTATCATGCCCAATATTATTGTGATACCAGCAGAACTTGTTGGGACTGCATTTTGTCCTGTCCTGCTTCATTAGTTCCGGTTGACGGAATTGCTCTTTCTGGTTTGTGACCGCATAGATATGATCTATGGGCGCGTTTAATTCAGTGTGATAGTTGAACCGCATGGGAGCTCTTGAAATCTCCTGCCTTTTGGGTCTAGGCTGATTCTCCTTCGGCTGTTCATTATTCCTTTTGTTTTTCTTATTACTGTTATTGTTGGTAATGACCGCATTTTTAGTCGCATCTTTCCTTCCTTCTTTCTTAGTCTTTTGAAGATTCTCGCGCGAAGATTCTAATCTCATATGCCGACCAACCCTTCGGTAGAAGTCTTCAAGAGTTCTACATTCTCGCTCAAATAATTCCTCCCAGAGTTTAGTTTCTGGTCACACCCCAGCCATCATGAGAGTTAAAACTCCTCCCTCAGGTGGGTTGTTGACCTTTGCTAACTCTGAGGTGAATCGATTGAGATAAGACCGTAGAGTCTCCTCTGGACCTTGTCAGATTGCTGACAAGCTAACAAGTGGAACAGTAAAATTCTTTGCAACTTGAAACTGTCTCAAGAATGCCATCTGAAGTTGTTGCCAGGATGAGATCGAGCCGGATTTGAGTCCTCGGAACCACTTCTTTGCTGCTCCCGAGAGAGTTACAGTGAAACATCTGCAACGCGCATGATCATTGACACGATGAAGTTCCATTAAGTCATTGAAGTGATCCATATGGTCCTGTGGATCAGTTTTCCCATCAAAAGTGTTAATAGCGGGAATTCTGAATCCAGTAGGTAGGGCTGCAGCTCGAACTTCCTTGCTGAATGGCAATTGACGATACCCATCAGCGAGCTCATCGTCCCAACCAGCAGGTGCATCTAATGCGATCCTTAAATTGTGAACATCGACATTCAGAGGGAAAGCATTATCTCTCACTGGCGGTAAGGGTGGCCTTTGATCGTTATCCTGTTGCATGGCGGGCTGGTCAGGTAGAGTCTTCTGTGATTTGTGAGAGGAATTCAGCGAAATAGTGCGACGAGACTGACTTTGGTTGTTATGATGTGATACGGATCGATCATGTCTACGCCGTCGCTCCAAATACTGTCTTAGGTCTGCAGGATCTTGTCTCAACTCTCTGTTGATTCTTTCGAAGACGCTTCTCGATGGTCGCCTTCGTTCGCTGTTCAAGCGATCTTGACTATCAGTGGATTTGTGAGAAGATTGTCCATGATCACGGTTAGTGCTTGAACTCTCCGTACCAGATTCGGGAGGCAAGTTTGCGACTTTGTCTTTTCTTTTGGAGATGCGATCTTCATGACGCTCTTGCTGGGTTCTTGGCTGGCCTGTCTTCTTGTCTCTAGGATCTGTATTCCTTTCTCAGGTAATTGAGCAGGGCGTTCTTTGGGACGTTCGTGTTGTAGAGGGGTCACCATCTACCCTTCAGCAAGTCGTCGTAGGGTGTCATTGATCTGGTTAGTGACTTGCTGAAGATTCACCAGTGTCTCCTCCATGCGATCCTGTCTCTGGGAAAGGTTCTCTGCTGCGGTCATAGTAGGCTGATCCTGAGCAGGGTCTGCCTGTGTAACAGCAGTGCTTTGGGGTTGGTTTTGGCTAGTTCCGGTGACTCTGGTAGTGTTTCTAGTGTTTGCCGTTATTAAAAAAGTGAAATTTGACACTGTTTTGCCGGAATAGCTCTCCTTCTTGCACTAATTATTGATGGAAGTTTTGTCAATAATAAATTTAGAAAAAATTAAGAGATGTGGCTTGTGTGAATTGGGTTATTAATTAAAGCAGATAAAGAGGCAAAGATTTTATAGTGGTTCAGCCCCGACAAAGATGAGTTTATGTTTTTTACTATATTCTGGAGAATTTCAAGAACTCAAAATTACAATATGTTGTCTGAAAAGAAGAAAATACTCAAGAATTCTTTTGCCTCTTCTGGATTTTTTCAAGATATATCTCCCATCCCGAAACCTTGAGCTCCCTTTATATAAATGAGGATAACTCAATGTTCTTAATTGTGAAAATAGGTAACTACAATCGGGTAATACAATTTAAGTAATAACGTAATTGGGTAATCACTTAAATCGGGTAACTGGTCGAACTTGAAAGAGAGACTTTTATTTCCCTTTCCTTGTAGGTTACCCGTTTAACGAAATAAAGACTAATTTCCTTTTCTTTCGGATCGCACATAACCTATTCGAAGAAGGTCGCACACAACCCCTATGCGGTGGAGGTCGCATATATTCTATGCGGTGGAGGTCGCACATATTCTATGCGGTGGAGGTCGCACATATTCTTACACATGCGACCTGGCATAGGATTTTAGACCGTATAACAATCACAAACATAGAATAGCGTTAGACAATTGAGAGCCTGAGGATGAAAGATTTTTCATAGCTAAAATACTCAAGTGTACTCGATGGATTTCTTTCAAAATGATAGAGGTAGAGAGAAAAAAGTATATGTAAAAGATTTGATAGGGGAACCATAACCCAAAATAGTTTAATTTATATGTATACAACTTAATTAGGATACCCGTCAATTCTAATTGGGTTGTCTAACCGAATATCATCTATTTCTAGATAGATATTCCTAACCTATCTTAATAAGATCACTAGGTTGGGTCAAAATGAAGTAATAGACACAATATAATTAAATAAAATATGTGAACCAATAGGAAATAATAATTTCCTAACACAAAAAATCCAAAAAATAAACTAAACTCGCACATATTTAGAATCAGTATAACAAAATTATGGCAACCATATCTTTACACACACTAAATGATTTCAATATTAGAAAGAAAATCTAACCAAAGAAAGGCCTGACAGAGTAGGATCCTAAAGAGATCAAAGTTATATAAAAGAAAGTAGAACTTTCAATATTCAGAATCTATATATTTGATAATTCTAAATCATAAAAAGATCAGTAGAGTGAAAATTATGAGTTATTCTCTTGCATGCATGAATTATAAAAACTACATACTCATATATAGCCCCAATCTAATAATTTTGTTTTTTTTTTTTTCACTTTGTTATATTCAAGGCTTGCAAATGAGATCATATAAACCTCTAAGAAAATTTTAGAGTAGATTTTTGGCAGCTACTACAATATTCCTTTTGTGTCGCCCACGAAAGTGGTTCTTAAAAAATAAATAAATAAAAATAAAAAATAAAAAGACACGCGTGGGCCTCAAAAAGAGAACATTACTACTCTTATTCTTAATATGCATGGTAGTTCTTTAGAGTAGGGAACACAATCAGCGGAGGCCGAACTAGGAATATATTTATATATTTAAAGGAAATAATTAAGAAGTAATTAATTAAGGAAAATAATTAAAAAAAGATTAGCCAATAATATTATTACTGTTGTATAGTGCGTAAAAATCAATTCTGAGGCAGTAATTGGGAAGGAAAAATCGGCAGTTGGGATATATGGTACTAAGTCGTGATTGGGATTGAAAGGAAGTCGAAAAAGTTAGACGAAACCTAGCGCGCCCAATATTATTCCTATAGCTGGCTAGGTTACAACTTACAAGTAGCTATATATATATAGCACATTGATTGCTTTGTAGAAGAATCGCCCACGTACTCACCGTGTGATTGCATTGACTTTTCACTGACGATATGTAATTTGTATCTGTGCATGAATATTACTGAGACCAATAATATTACTGAAGATCTATCTTTATCCCTAGTTTAGATTTTGTCTACTTATAATATATTGCTTACACATTAGCTTTAGTTAGCATCATATCTTTGCGTCCGTATCCTCTATATGCATAATATATAATTAGGACCATATTACGTGTCTAGCTAGTTATTTACCTATTTGATTAATCTTCTTAAAATTTTAAGACAGACGTCATATACGTAGATTTGTTGGATGAGAAAAAAGATATTAAATGAATAATTAAGTAATGAAACTCGCTTGCTAGGTTCCACTTTCCATTTGGTAACCTGGTTACTTTTCTGTGGTTTTAATAGGGATATAAACAAACATTACTCAGGTAATTATTAAATATACTTTTCGTCCTCACGCGGTTTAATCGAGCTTTGGACAAAGTGATAAAGCATGTATGGAAAGGGGCAATCAATATAACGATAAAACCGTTGGTGTGTTGACCAAACGAATCGTTACTGATCATAAGATGTCACCTCTTTTTGGTCACGTGGCAGTATACGTGTAAGGTCATTATCGTCTTTATAATATAATAGTAAAAGAAATAAATATGGGAATTAAGAAGATAATGTACAAGTCATGACCAAATCCATGTTCGCCTTTAATCCTTCAATTTCCGGAGTTTTAGGTGTCACTATGGGCTGCACTTTTATTATTAACAGGCGTAAGCGTTGGTACTAAATATTGTATATAAATTTCAAGATTAAATATTTATGAAATTTTAATCTGCATAAATATTAATCTAATGAATTAATTCATTAATACGTAGTCGGACGAAAACTTGTCTTTGATCCAAAAAACGTAAAGAGTTTGTTGTGCTTTTCTCAATAGATCCTAGCTTTGCTTGTTTGATTAAGCCTACACTTATATCACGAACGATTTATAGGTTAGGTGGTAAGGCGCTCTCGAACTTTTTGCCCTCAAATGTCTCATAGGTTTAAGGTGTTGGTCGAGTTATATATGTCATTCCAATTTGTCAGGACATATTTCGGTTACTTCTGTTTGGACTAGGGAACCTTCCATTGGCGTTGGCACAGTTATTCGGGATCACACTGGAATAGTTACAGCTTGATGTGCACGTTGTTTCCAAGGTAATTTTCGCCAGAAGTTGCTGAACCACTAGTTGTTTGAGAAGGGTTACGCCTTGCTTAAAGCCTTGATCTTAGTATTTCTGTTGTGAAGAGTGATTCAATCTGTCACGAATCCCCGACCATTAGCGTAAACAACTTTAGTTTTATCTGATGTCAAAACTCGTAAGTACTTTTTATTGTAGTACATATTGCTATATTTCTAGAAATGGGAACATTAAGGTGGCCAATAAATTAGCAAGCTCAGATATCAGTCTTCCTAATGATATGGACTGGGAAGACTTGAGTTAATAAAGACAATGTTTTCCTTCCAAAAAAAAATAATAAATTAAAAAAGAGAAAACAACCTTACAGTTAGTCAACATAATTTGTGACTAAAATGTAAGAAAAAAAAATTGTGACTAAATTTACTATTATAAGAAAAGTATCATAACTATGTTTATAATAAAAGGTACTAACCAATGTTAGTCATCCTGTATTAAAGATTATAGCTAAAAAGTGTCATGACTATATTGATACATGCACATGCGATTGGTATTCGATCATATATTAATTTGTCATTATTAAGTATTAGTACTACTGGCCATGTATTTGTATTTTGTTTTTTTTTTTTTCTTTGTTTCTGTTTCGATGGATCAAATTTATAATTTTATAGCCTATGTTGTTAATTAGGTACTGGTTTCTTTACCCTCCAGTTTATTTTTTAACACAGTGGCTCCATAAAAATGTATGCTGCCAGATAAGCCAAACATATATAAGGTTTATTAGCTAGCAGTTCTCTTAGTGTATATATATATATATATATATATATATATATATATATATATATATACGCAAGTTCTCCAACATATATTTCACGTAGTAAACTAACCTCCCCAACACATATTTGGTCATGTCTTAACTCTCAAGTGAGATCCTTGGGCGTTGTTAGAATCTCCTCTTTTTTTTTTTTCCTCCTTTTTGCTGGGGACAGAATCTCCTCTATTTAGGCCCCTAGTATGATTCTTCCTACTACAAATAATCTTATATCTTACATGTTCTGTCCCCCAATGTTCGGATATACATAATCCATTATTATACCTTGTTATGTCCAATATACTAAAACATATTAGCGGATCTCTTTTGTCAAGTCTAAAATTAACCAAATGTAACATAATTTATCACTGCTAACTGAGGGTACAATAAAATTTAGGTCATTTTCATTTTTTGGCCGGCCGCTAAATTAGGGATATCAACTCTATGACTTATATAGTACGTGGTTTCCTTAGTACATTTCGAATCAATAAGAAAGTTTAATTTGAAATAAAATAACGATTTATTCTACAAAAACAAAGAATATGAGGCTACAAAATTACAGTAGTCATACATGTCGGAGGAGTACTAGCCGTCCAAGAGGTGGATTAAAGAAAAAGATTAAAACCTAACACAAACACAAAGCGTAATTTGAAAAGTAAATAAGCAAAGATTAGAAAAGAGAAAAGAGAGGTTCCCATCAGACAAGTGGGTGTCCGAACCATGTGCGCTCATGTGGTGGTTGGCCCTCTTGTAGGTCCCAAAACCCACTTCTCCCACCCCCTATTCCTTTGATAATGAAAGCCCTAAATATAGCACACAAACCAAATTAGACACAAAATTAGCTAGGGCAGTCCTTTTTCTCGTGGCGCGTCTCAACCACGTGGTCCCTTATAGGCTAAGAGACGTTTGAGCTAGGGCCCCATCTAGCCACTTTTGTGTAAGCTAATAAACATTGCTTTCTCAGCTTAAAGCAACCCTTTGGTGTGGAATTAAATTGTAATGACTAATGACTTCCATTCCATTATCCTCAACCCCCTGACCTTGTTCGCTGATGATTGCGTGATTCGCACGCTCTCCATTGCTGAAATAGTCATATATTGTATTGTATTATAATATATTAAATATGTAGCTCAGCTTTAAGATAAAGATCTATATCAAAAGTTTAATTGTATTATCGGATAGAAAATAATAATACCCAAAAAAAAAACTTTAATTGATTCCCCAAATTAATTCTAAATTTATCTTAGCCGTCCATTCTCAATCACCCCCCCACCCACTTATCATCTTCATCATATCCTTCTGTTATTCTCTCTATCCCGATTCCCAAATTCCCATCTCTCTCTCTCTATCTCTCTCCTCTCTCTCTTCTTTTTGCATAAGAACTCAATAGTTTTCTGGTTGATTTAGCTTTTTCGGTCCTTGCAAATAAGCAATAAGGAGGGAATTTATAAAGAAGGGAGCTGTGAGAGAGGAACCCTTTTTGGTGTCAGAAGGAGAAAACACCAACAACACCCAACTATATATATATATATATATATATATTTGTTCTGCATCATCTACATCTTCTATCCTTATAATTTCTTTCCATGCACAAAAGTTCATACTGACTGTACTTGTCCCTACTACTATAAATACACCCTTAACCAACCAAACCCTACAAAATTTTTCCACTGTTTTTCTTTTTCTTTTTCTTTATTTTCTTTTTGATTAAATAACATTAATTTTCACAAAAATCCCACCATGAAAACTTATCCAAATTTGGGCTCGAGTGCCTCAAACGACAACAACTCTCGTCGTAGTACTAGTACTACTAGAGCCAAGTTTGCCTTGAGATTCATCCGATCCCTTAAGGAAATGAAAAAGCGTGGACATGTTTCTAACAACTCGTCCGCAGATGAGCGGAGTCAGAGGATAAAGGCGGCGGCCTATTCATCGATGGCGCATGCGGTGGGGCCTAGGAGGGCTTGGGCCAGAGCTCTCCTCTTCAAGCTTCAGAGGAGTGCCAAACGACACCGCGTTTTGACGAATATGACGAGAAAGATGAGCCGTACCTGTTTGATCTTGAAGCAGAAGAAGAACAAGAAGAAGAATAAGGGTATTAATAAGAAGAAAAGGGTTACTAATGGCAATGACGATGTCTTATTGAATCAGACCGATAAGCTTCGAGGGCTTGTGCCGGGTGGGAAAGCCATGGATGTATGCAGCTTGTTCGAGGAAACTGCTCATTATATTAAGTGCCTTGCAACGCAGGTTAAGGTTATGCAGGATATTGCTGATCAGTTATCACCAAAATGAGTATGTGCATGTGAGACTATATATATATATATATATATACAGGAAATCAAACATATATATATATGTGTTTATTTATATATGAAAATGGAAAATAATACATCGATCGATATATATATATATAGAGAGAGAGAGAGAGAGAGAGAGAGGTGATACCTTTTACTGAATATAAATTAGTCAATTACAAATGCATGTCTACCCTCCTTAAGGGTGATTTGATCTAAGCCAAGAAGCGAGTAGTTTCTAGGCTGCATCGATAAATATCTCTCTTTTTTTTTTTTGGGCTGGAAGAAAATGTTTTTTTTTTTCCTTTTTTAGGAGAAAAAAATATGGGTTTTATTGATTGTACATATTTATAAACTCTGACTTGCTATAACGCAGAAATACATTATTAGATACCCTATAATTAATCTCTCTCTCTCTCTCTCTCCCTCTCTCTCTCTCTCTATTAGTTAATTTTTTAATTATCATTTTATTTTTATATGCTAATTTCTAGCTAGCATTTTACTCATTTAAAGCTTCGGAACAAATTGTCTATCGGAACGAATTTTAGTTTCCTAGAAAAGGAAAATTAATGGTACTATTATAAAATTTAAATTTAATGCACAAGATATAGGATTCTACTTATTATTGACTTTCATCTTTACATACATCTGCATATACATATACATCATATTGTATATTTGTTACTACTGCTAGCCAGACAAACTCTTTTATTCTGCTTGCTGTAATAAGTACAGAAGTAGCGAGATACACATAAGAAGGTGAACATAAGAGGGTTAAAGAGGTAATTGCATTTATGCATTCCCATGCATGCATTTATCTTTTAGTTCGCGGTTAAAAACAGTACTCTTTTAGTTTGGTACGAATTAAATCAATTGATGTTACCTTTCCAAGTGTAAGGACAGGTTATATAATCTGAAAATTAAGATTTAACAATTGCTTCTTTTATTTTCCAAGGGGTTTATATACATATATATATATATATATATATGTATATATGAATATCTAAATATTTGTTCACATATACATAGAAATATGGGACACCTAAAAAGTCCTCACTCACTTGTACATCTTGTAATTTGCTATCTAGGGACTGTCTAACGAGGGCTATTCTATAAATTTCAATGAGTTTAATTCATAGAAAAAAAAATGAAAAAAGAAAAAAGAACAGAAAGAAACTCTGGTAATGCTTTCGAGTAGTTGTAGATCACCCTGGCTCATTTTCCGTCCAGAAAATATACATATATGTATTAGTGGATTAATTAGTTTATCAGTACGTACCTCTTTGATTCTCCCTCATGCAGCTGAATTTGAACCATTTTTGTCAAAGCTACAGCCAGAACTAAATCTTTTTCCGTTGTTATACATGTTGCTTTTAAACTCACTATTATAGTAAAGGATCTAGCAAGAGAGTGCTATATATTAGAACATTTATAGGGGATTTTTGCAAATCTCATTACACAAGAGTATAAGTACAAGCTGTCCTTTATTCATAAATGATTGTGGAAAATGTTTAAGTTAATAATATATACATTTTCTGAAAAAAGAAACATGCACACGCCATATATATATAATATATGTGTGTGTGTGTAATAACAAATATTAAGAGATTCAGCAGTCATGTTTGAATTTGCAATTGATATATTCAACATGGCTGATGAGAGCTAGATTTCCCAGTATGAATTAACTTCTTTAACAAAAGATCAAGCTACATATGGTAGTTCAAAATTTTCATGATATAGAATTCGCTAGATAATTAGCATATATATTTTTATCTTTCTTCTATTCATGAAGTTGCTATAAATATTTAGCGTTTATATCATGCTACGTACAGATTTAAGAAACTGAGGACCAATAGCTACGGAAGTCAATTTTCCTCGTCGGGCCGGGTCCTCGCCCCTAATTAATGGAATTATATGGGGTGGATTTCATACCTGGGACAGGGACGACGGAGGGATTCCCCGAACCAGCGCCAATATACTTCTCTTACTAATTTTTGCAATTTATATATAAATAGATATATATATATATATATAAAATAACAAACCATAAACTTAATGGTGTTTATTTGGATTTCATAATGCTGTTTTAAGTTCATTATAGATTTAGACTTCGGTTACGGATGTTAAATATCACTGCATAATAGGTAAATATACATATATATATATATATATATATATTTCACAAATACAATGGGTTATTGGGACGGGTAAGAATCTGCTCCAACTTCGTTTTCATTCCTAGAAACTAGAGTATCTTTAAAAAGTGACATAAATAACTTATCAAAGTCTATTTGCGAAACTATTCTTTTAATGATCTTGCAAGTGTATCAATGGTGGTCGAGATATATCTTAAAAAGCATATTTTATAAAGAGTTTTTATAAGTATGTTATTTACTGAAAATCGCTTTCTAAATGGTCTATTTCGCAAACCACCCATATATCTTTTTTCACCTTACTCATTAACTATAATTTAAAAAGTCACATTATTTCCTTCCTTTAAAAAAAAAGTCATATTTTTGAAGTTATAAATCTAGCGTGCCATAGTGTTCAGCATTTTTCTTTTGTTAAATATTAGAGATAAAGGAAAAAAGTGTAAATTATGTAACATAAAATAATAAACGTCAGCACCTGATACTTTCCAAAAAAAAAAAAAAAATCAACACCTGATCAATTTCTGTCTTATATTTTATTTCTCTTATTTTCTTCTTGCTCGTCTCTTGCCTTCAATCTCAGTGAAAGAGAAAATAAATTAT
>JXTB01000509.1:163285-183163 GCA_002914805.1 Parasponia andersonii | reverse complement strand
AAAAAAAAAAAAAGAAAACTACAACAAAATTGAACAAAGTTTGTGATATCATCACTCCTACAATGTCGTCCAATATACGCGCAAAAGACAACCTAATGCTACACTATTTCCATTAAATCACTATTTGCATTCTCTCCTGTTGGTAAAGAAGAAAGAAAGATACTATTAGCATATATAAATACAACATGTATGTATACCTTTCCTCAAAATATCTATATATATATATATATATATATATGTATATACCTAACATGTACTTGACGAACAATCAAAATAGTGGAATAAATGCCTCTATTGAGCATATATACAGCACCTTCTAATACATATATATTGTCAGATTTCTGATGGTCCTGAAACTTTGTCCACTAGCTATATATATCTCCAATCATTTTTTTTTCAGTCTTGCAAATTGGGATACGTGTCAATATTGTTAGATCGCTCGGCATTCTATTTGGTTTTAATCTACTCCTAAATATAAATGTATACACAAAATGGATTGGATTCATTTATGTAATACAGCACTAAGTGAAGATATATCCTCGGCTTCGTAGAATTTGATTGGTCATGAAGATCTTTGGTAGTTGAACTAATCTTGGTCCACATATACGTTCAGTGTGCATATACATACAACTAATTTCTTTAGATTAGATATATATTGATTCCCGAAAGGAATTTTTTTTTTTTAAATTTCATCAAAGCTCCGTGAAAGAGAGTATAAACTAAATATGAAACAAGGAATATAAAGGCCTAGCCTGGGAGACAAGGAGCTAGCCAAAGTTGCACAAAGACTCTATACAGCCTAAAGACAAACAAGTAGTATTGTAAGCAATACAGCCCTATAATCAACAAAATAAAGAAAAACACTAATTTCAGAATTTGTGACGTGTATATTCCAAAGTATCTAAACAACCTTATTTGTAATAAAAGTAATACCACCAATTAAACCTCCTACAAAATTCGTGAAAGAAAGGATCCAAAATATCTAACCGATCATTACAGCAGGCCAATGAACCATTAAGATGTGCCAATTGTCAAAGAAACAATATGAAAAAAAATCACTCCCCAACCAAAAATTATGGCTGTAATATTTATATATGTATTCTTTGTATGCATGATCACGAGCAGCATCCCCACTTTCACTGAACAATATTGATTAACATGTTTATGACTTGCAAAATCCCTTGAAGACACTTCTTAGTTACAATTTCGTGTGTGTATGTGTGTATATATATAAACCTTTTCTGGGGGTAAATATATCTATACTTTTAGTTGTTCTATGCCTCATTGTTAGTAGTGGGAAAGATTGAGGCTTTGAAACAAAATGTCATTTTATCCTCTTATTTAGCACTGAAGCATAAAACAAATTTAAATTAGGCCAACTTTTGACTTGTGTCATCATTCAAAATGTTTCAGCATTAAGCATGCACAAATGACATTCCAGAACAGTGGGATCGGATCTATGATTCAACTATTCTTTTAAGCCTCAGTAAAGAAGCTTAAATTTTACGAATAACTAATACTTTAATTGTAATATTCCTCACCCAATTTCTAGGTCAAAATGTTGAAATAAGATTCATCAATCATTGACATTAATACTGACAATAATCCATTTAAATTTAAAACATATTAATAAAACATAAAATGGACATTACCTCTAATGGTAGGCCGATGGTCTTGACCGGCCATTAGTTTCTTATCTGGTGACTACAAGCTGCAAANTTAACAAACTGGTCAACAACCAGTTTTCTAAAGGAATGAGCTAATGGCCTTTGTCACATGTATGGTAATTCATCCGAAGGGTTGGTCAAGGTGTCCAAAGAATTTGAAACAATGAGTCCAAGTATATTAATATGTGTGTGGTCTATTTCATTGTGGTCCATTAATAGTATCGTGTGTAACATTATTCAAATGGTTATCTATAATATGATATTGAGTGAGTTACTCGTAAATTGTATGGGGTGTGCGTGTCAGGTCTTCTTTATCCCACGGTTTTCAATATTTGTTTCATTTTTTATTTCTTAATTATTTGTGTGATTATTAGTTAATTTTTGGCTATTATAAAATATTTTATTACATTATCACACATATTTTAGATATATTTTTAAAATAATGTATCTTACAAGTAAAATAATTTAATTCGTAGATATAATTATATACATATTTTGGTATCTTGTGTCATATTTAGCTATATATAAACATTAGTAATTTAATATTATACATAGTTATCCCTATAAGAAAATATGGTCTTTGCTTACTCATATACATGTCTAAGTAATATTACGTATACGGACACATATTTGGCCTAAAAAAGTGTAAGTAAAATTGTTAATTAAAAGTTATTAAAATTATTTTATTTTCACATAATATGTGTAAGTAAAACTTGTATTTACTCATAGGTTGGAAGAAGATAAAAATGATTTTGGTGAGAATTTTTCCCTCTCATTTATTTCAGACATAGCATTTAAAATTTATTATTTATTGTTTATTTTTTACATGTAGCTATTTAATATGAGGGTATTTTGCTACCTTGGCTTACTATGTCAAAGTGGCTATTATGAGAATAACGTGTATACCAACTCACATACACATGGCAGCTGTGTTGGACAATTTTCCTTGTCAGTAAATGGCGTGGCATTAAAAAATTAAAAATTAAAAAAATAGAAGTAATGAAACTATGTCGACTCATTTCTAGTGTATGGTTTTATAATTAGCATCATTTCCTTCTTCCTTTCAAACTCAGCGAGCCGTCTCTTCCTCTTCCTCTTCCTCTTCCTCTCTAAACTCTAATGACAAAACTAGATATTTCCTCTATCTGAGCAAGCATGTGAGCTTTTCCTCTCCCTCTGAGAGCATTCTTTACTTCATCCTTCTCTCCCTCTAAGATAGACTAAGACTCATCCCATTCCTTTATCTCTATCTCTTTCTCTCCCTCTCTCGCAGTGAAGGCTTACTTGAATGGTGTTGATGCCCTCAGAATATTTTGTTGCAGACATTGGCTATTAAGGTAAGAATCTAAAATACTTTTTCTTTTTGTCTTGGAGATTTGCATATGTTTATAACCAGAAATATTCCTCTGCTTCTCTACATCGTCGTAATTCTTTGTGTCTTTTATTTTACATTTATGCTTTTGGGATTTTTTTTTTCTGAAATAAAGTGAAACTTCAAATTTTTAAGAGAGTTTACGATGCTTTAGCTTTGTAATTTTAGCCAAAAATACATGTTTTTGGTACCTTAGCTCTAGCTATATTGTTTATGATTTCTGGTTTATTTTTAGGCAATATTTTTTTATATTTTTCCAAACTTTTGTTAGTGAAAATGTTTGTCTAATTCTATTAGGAAGAAAAAGAAATATTTTAAGTCTTTCTTGTATGTGGGCTTCAATTTTGCTGGCTCGAATGTCCTATCTAGTGGTTTTCCATTGTGTTTTTTCACTTTGGATGAAAGGTTTCTTTTGATTGAAAATTGTTTAGCTTTAATCTGTCATCTGATGGTTAATTTTAATTCACTTGTTGCATGTCCTTAGTTTTCTACTTGTTATTCTGATTGTAGTGGTAATCTGTATTTTCTTTTTTGCCCAATGGACCTACAACCTAGACGTTGTACTTTTACAATAAGAGAAGCTGAATATCTAATAGAGAGACTCTGAAGGTATTAGAAATTGTTTTGCATGCAGAGCATCTTAATGTTTCATTTTCAGTTGTTCTTTAACAATATACCCTTACAGAATAGTGAATTCTAGTAGGACTGGTACATTTGGTTCTCTTTCTTTTTATTTTTTCCAGTCATCATATTGATCCCTGCATAAAACATGCTATTGAGACCTATTTCTCTTTTCTCCCTGTTTTCATCTAGTAAATGTCAAAAATTTTACTTTTGCCATAGTAGACTTGCCAAATCATTTAGTGATTTTCTACCTGGAGACATTTAAACAAAGGTTACTGTTGTAATAGTTTGGAAGATGTTGCCATATGAGGAGGTAGAGATCTTGTAATAATCTCACTTTATATTGTCAAGTATGTCTTTGTTGACTAGTATGGGATACCAATTATGTTATTCCAAGTTAGCATCTCCCACTTTCAAAATTGAATTGAAGAGCTTCACAAAATCGTGCTAAATTTAGTTTATTTACTACTGCTTTTCTACATATTTTAGTTAAACCAGAACCAAGTTCTATAAATTTGTTGAACCATGGCTGATTAAGGTTGGATGAAGCATATGCTGCTTTCCTTAAAGATATATACGTAAGAGTATAGGCACCACAGTACGAATGTTTTTTTCCCCCCCCTAAAATGTAGAATTGGCTAATTGTAGTATAATTTGGCCTTTTTTCATTTGATTGATTTTTTTATTTATGGTATTTGTTGTCAGAGTCTTTGTGATGAGAATTATGTTAAGGGAATATTGAAATGCGGTGAATTTTGGACATCTTGTATTTCAGTCCTCTATGTTTTCTCTTTAAAAAATTAAACCTTTTTTCTTTAAGAATGATCGATTCTGATGCTCCTTTCGTGGAACTTTCGAAGGATACTATTGGACGGCAAGTTACTCCTTCAGCAAATGACTTTGTGGGATGTCTTTGGTTCCTAGGGAAGCTAATACGAGTGCTCATAATTTGGCATGTTGGTGCTTTGATTGTAATGTATCTGGCGATATTGCCAGTTCTATGCTCCTTTCTTCCTAATTTTGTAAGGACTCTTGTCAATCTATATTATTGGGCCTTTTTTTTCTAGTTTGTTATTTTTCTTTGAGCTTTGGCTCATTCAATGAACTTATTATTCATCCAAAAAAAAGGTAGATGAATATATATAGTCTCTAACACTCGTTTTATAAGGTTTATGGAACAGTCAAAAAGAGTTTGAGCATGAAATTTGATTATAGCTACTCTATTTCCAACGGAAAACAATTTTGTGTGTGTGTATTGTTCATTTCTATGTGGTCTTTTGTGGGGTTTTATTATGCTTTCATTTTCCTTGGTGGGAGAAGCTTGTTTAGTATTTTACATTTGTGTGTAAATGGTAATCGTAGAATTGATGATAATTGCAATCAAGCTGCATAAATGGTTGCAGGTCTCCTAAATTGGGCACATTGGACATTTGCTTCTAAGGTTAGTTCCTTTTGCACGTATTCAAGATGTAACTTGAAATGGGAAAAATTATACTTATGTCTTTGATTTTCATTTCTAATGTCATAGATTCTTAGTTCTTACTTACAGATGATATCTTACATTTTTTTGTTTAATGTTTAAGATCATTATTCAGTTCCAAGTCTCTTAAAAGCTATCTGTTTTGTTTAAAAAAAAATACATAAAAATCATTTATTTTACTTTCACAGTAAATGAAACAAAGTCGAATCACAATAGAGGACATAGAGTATTACTCAATTCAACTTGCTTTTACTTGTTTGAGGATTTAGTTGTTATTACGCCCTTTCAGGTTCTTTCTTTGCTTTTTAACCCTTTGACAAGATCATATTCTATAACGTGTTCAAACAACCTAATATGTATATATATCAAACCTGATAAAGTTGAGGAATAAATTTTTAATACATTAAATTTGAGTCGGTACGCTAGAGTTAGAAAGCCATTTCAATATTTCACTATTTGAAAATTAGATAGATGGCCTTACTTTTCCCATGGGTCCCGTAGAAGAATATTTGTAACTAGTCAGTATAACATCCTAATGGTTAATTCAATTTTATTTAATTAAGGTGTGAAACTCTAAAATATTCTCTAGTACGAATAATTAATTAGTTTTTATTTCCATTTCGTATAAATCTGATTCTCAAGTGTGATAGCACATATAGTATAAAACAATCTTTAGTGCTGGTGAATAGTTTCTGAATATTTGGATTCATAAATTTGACCTTTTGTTCAATATATCAAGTTTCTTTGGTGCGCATAAAAGATATAAGTATGGTGTTTATTTTTAAAATCCAGTAACAAATAATTAAATTATATTAATAACAACAAAATAGATAAATAAATAAATTATTATAATTTAATATAGAAATATGGTTTAAAGTTGAAATAAGTATAACTATTTATAGAAAATAGTAATTTTTGGATTAAAATAATTATAAATAAAATAGTGGTTTGCAAAGAATTAACGTGTTCATAATGTTTTGACTAATTAATTATACACACTTTTTTATTAGTCTTTGACTATGGATCGTCAGTGGATAAATATTCAAAATAAGTTATCAGATGAATATGTCGCTGGTGTTGAAGATTTGTAACCCACGTGTCACAATTCATGGACTCCAGAGGGGAGGATTTGTGTCCTTGTTGTCGATACATGAGGATCCACAAACCATGAATGTTATCATATTACACTTACTTATTCATGGCTTCCTAACAACTTACACTACGTGGTACCATCATGGTGAGTAAGAAGAAGAAGGGTCCTTAGAACATGAAGAAGTTGAAACAGATCAAGATGATGATTTGGCAGCTAGTCTACATGATACAACTGGTAACAATTATTTTGACATTGGACCGGTCAGTGACATAGCCCAAGACGACCTTCCACAACGTGAGCGAGAACGATACGAGAAGCTATTTGATTCACTACACAATCCCTTATATAATGGCTGCAAGAATATTTTTGCGTTAAGTTTTGTTGTAAAGCTTATGAACTTTAAGGTATTAAGCAAGTGGACAGACAACTCATTTGAGATGTTGTTGAAATTATGGAAAGAAGTCCTACCTGATGGTAATCATTGCCCCGAGAGCTATTATGAAATAATGAGGCTTCTTTGTGATGTTGGTTTAGGGTATGAGCAGATAGACGTGTGCCAATATGATTGTGCATTTTTTTATGGTGAGTATCCAAATCTGGAGTCTTGTCCTGTATGCAAGTGCAGTCGTTATGTTTGTCATAAGATTCCACATAAGCGACTCTTCAGTTCGAAGCACACTGCTAAAGACATACGTTGGCATAAGGAAGTACATGAAGAAGGCCCCGGGATATTATGTCATCCTACTGATGGGAAGGCTTGGAAGAATTTTGATACTCTTTACCCTGACTTTACAGCAGACTCAAGGAGTGTTCAAATGGGGTTGGTGTCTGATTCCTTACAACATGTTGCCTTGGGCCTCATTACATAGCATCAATTATCTTATGTCGTTGTTAATTCCTAGTCCAAAATCGCCAGGAAAGGACTAAGATGTGTTCTTCAAGCCGTTAATTGACGAGCTTAATGAATTGTGGGTCGGGGTCGAAGCTTATGATGAAGCACTTCTGGGGAATTAGCATGCCTTATTTATTTGGAAGATACGAGGCACAAACAAATAAGAGATGGGACATCGTTGTTATTTGAAAAAAGGTCACCCCCGGAGAAAGAGTGACGATTATGATGGGGCCCGAGAAAGTTGTGATCCTCCTCAAGTATTTTTCTGTTGAGGATATTTTGCAACAGTTGGATGAAGTTGTTGAGCGGACTTCTGGGAAGGCACCTAGTAATAAATTTAGGAAGCTGAAGCGTTCAGTCAACGAGCTAAATTGGTCTAAGAAGAGTATATTGATCATATCTTGAATAAAATTATATGTGTTTATAATCTTATGTCACTTATGAGTGTAAGCATAATTTTGGATAATCTTATACTTTGAATTTTATTTTTGAAATTTTTGTATTACATAGCATAATTAATTGTAAGATTGTGACAATCATGAATGTTTACATGCTCGCCTATCATGAGTTTAAGGATGTTAAATTGTCAAGTATCGTTGCTTTAATTATTACATTCTCTGTTCTGGCCAATTTTGAGCATATTTTTTGTATCATATATTATTGTTATATGTCAAGTTAATTCTTAGAAATTTTACTTTAAATGACAAATAAATTTTGGTATATTATATAGATAATTTTTAATTTATTGCT
The DNA here is from genome assembly GCA_002914805.1 of Parasponia andersonii. Classification (NCBI taxonomy): domain Eukaryota; kingdom Viridiplantae; phylum Streptophyta; class Magnoliopsida; order Rosales; family Cannabaceae; genus Trema; species Trema andersonii. The sequence goes on along the minus strand of JXTB01000509.1, from coordinate 175,285 downwards.
CATTTTATGTGTACATTTTTTGTGGTAATTATTATTTGATAACATAAATACATGATTGATCTTGTTTGAATTTTGCGAGATTTTGACCTATTCTGAATGTTTTTATATTTGTCTGGCCTGAGTTAAGCATATCAAATTCTTGATAGAAAAATTGTGATTATTATTGTTTATTCTCTTATTGATTACAATTAATACTAAAGTCTATACGCACAATTAAATTATTATGTTGATAATTTTATTTGGTATGATGCTTAGATTGGTGAAGAAAGTGCATTGAATGTCATGAATGATACAATCTTTTATGTCTTGTCGATATGTCAATAATGGATTGATGCATTTAGTTATGGTATTTGGTGTATTGTCCTTACCTACGAATGAGCCATTGTTAACTTATGGGACTCTAGTATATAATGATCGCGTTATTGAATGGATCATTGGAAAAGTTGAGAGGAAGAGCAAATAGCATGAGCTTGGTTTTACATGCATATTAGTGATACTGCTCTTAGGCTATTTCATCTACTTTAAGCAATCCTTGTATCTCTGCCATTTTGACAGTGAATGGGACTATTATGTTTGATCATATAGATCTCGCACCGAGTGTGATAAAGTAAATAGACTAGGCTTTATGAATTTGCACAATTCTTAAATCCACTATTTATAGTAAGTTGATGCCTTGAAACTCTATAATTAGTGGGAGTACTTAAAAAATATATTATTTATAGTTAATGAGGTATTTATGGAATAATCGTTTTATGACAACTTTTTGAAGATAAGATCGATAAGGAATTTCTTGAAGTCATTGGCGAGAAATTTGGATGTTTTTCCTTACAATGATGAGTATATACTTTTAAGTATTTTAAATTCCACATTTTACAATGATACTAATAGAATTAAAGATCATATTGATAATATATTTTCTGGTTATTAAGACTCGTAGGAATTGGTATAGATTATTACATGAACTCTTCCATTTTTAGTTTGTTTCGATTACATTAAGTCATGATGCTCAGAGAGAGCAATTGATTAGAGATAAGACTTAACTGTTATGAGGAGTTATCAACCTAGATAAGTTGACCACAATGTCTGTTGAGGAAGAGGATGATATAAAGGATGTCATTGATGGAGATAAAGTTCCAACTAGTCTTGGAATAACATGTGTACTTAGTAAAAAATATGATAGTCAAATTATGACTAGGCTTATGATATTTTTTTGGGGATATATGTACTTGTCTACATTTCTTCCAATCTAGAGCAACTTAATTTTGATATCTAATTTTGCGTGGCTGGGATATACATTTCTTTCGGAATTGAAAAGTTAATTACACCATTAATGTTCCTAAATATATGAGAGACAAAAATCTTAAATATTGTGGTGTAAGAATTGGATTATAATTCTAGAATTTCAAATGGGAAGATGAGTGGCAAGATTCACATGGTGTATTATAAGTTTCTCATCCATGATTGTTGTACACATACTTGTTACATTAATGATTCGTAAACTACCATTGTTATAAGAGTAAGATTGACACTTGTGCAATTTCTCTAGAATTAATCCATATCGAGATTTTTGGACTATTAATTCCCTAGGTTATAAGAGGTTATAAAAGATTATGGTTCTTTATGGATGATCATTCCTGTTATAGTCACATTGAGCTTGTTATTCTAAAAGTCTAACTCATAGAAAATGGATGAAATCGATCAATTCTGACAATGGTGGTTATTTGAGATATGATGAGACGGAATATGGTCCTAAACCTTCTGTAAGTTATTTCCAGGAATGTAATATTGATGGATATTATGGATAATACTCGGATTTTCTGGAATTAACGTGTTGCAAAAGGGTATAAATCACATGTTTCTTAATATTGTGTGATATCATTTGAGAATTGATTTATGATGATTTATACATGACTAAAGGATTCTAGATTTGATTATCCGTCTTATACCACTATACTGATTGTGTCATATAAAGTTGTCGATTTTATTGATGTTTCTGGTACAAGTCATGGGCTATAGGAGATATTATTCGATGAGGAATATTTTGTGTTATTATCTCTATTTTTTATTGTTTCTACTGCAATTGTTGGTCATACGATTAACCATAAATATATAATCACTCGTATTATATCCATTGATCTGGTGATACTTAATGACTCCATATGTGAATGAAGAGATATGTATTTTTTTTTGAGGAGATCCTAGTGATTTAATATACCTGTAATATTTGGAGACTTTATAGTTTATTGACAAGAATACAAATTTAACATTAATTATACCTCTCATATGATTATCTACTAGTGAGCCATTAGAAGTCCTCAATTCGTATTATTGATGACATCAAGAATAATGAAATGAATTCTAAGTCGTATGAAAATGTGAGGCTTGGTTGAATTTGACAATGGTTGTTAACTCATTAGATCGACGTAAATGTTTCAGACCAAGCGTGATTATAAGCTTTAAAGTAGAAAGTATAAACAAAGCTTCTGGCTAGGGGTTTTAGCAAATCTTCTCAGTTATTTCTACTAAAAATACCTTATTGATTTTGTAAGAGTTGGTGCTATTTTGATTTAGAACTTTATCAGGTGGATATAAGAACTGCAATTATGATTGAATATCGAGTGTTTACATGACTATACCAATTAATTTTGAGATAACTGGTAATGAGTACATAGTTTATAAGATCCATAATTCTATTTATAGATTGAAACTTGTATCAAAATAATGGTATTACAAATTTGATGAGATTATCACTACAAATGTATTTTGGAGAATGGTGTTAATCAATATGTATATATGAGGGTCAGTGAGAGTAACTACATATTTATGGATTTCTATGTTATTAATATTGTGCTCACATGTAAAAATTCTGACCTAATATATGAGACAAGTAATTTTTAATTAGTCATATATATATATATATATATATATATCTAGAATCTTGGAGAAGTCTCGCATGTTCTAGGTATACAAGTTCTTCATGATTATATTTGTGGCATCTTGGATTTTCTCAAGGAATTGACATTGATTAAATTTCTTAAAGAGATCATGTTTAGAATATTGTTCTCCTTAGAAAGTACTAATTCCGAAATATTACAGATTATAAAAAGCCAAAAGTCTTTTAGATGATATTGAGGGAGATCATATAAGATCAATCCCTATGCATGTATTGTTAGCAACCTTATGTATATTTTCAAGTATACATATGACATGATCTTATTATTTGTTTTGAATATGATAGTTTGGAACTTGAGTGATCCTTTTGGGTACCCAAGACTTATGTTATAATTGATTCATCGGCGAACCAACATTCTGGATATAGTCGGATCTTATGGTGCTAAGATTGTAGGCTTCATGGATGATAAAAGTTCATTTCTATTTAAATTGTTATGATGGTATAAAGGGTTGTTTTGTGTTTTAGTATTATTTGGATACTCACAGCTACCTCACCCATTAAGGTAGAGTTTTGTGGTATGTTATGAGGCTACTTGTTATACAATATTACTGTGGAATTTTCTTTCAATATTCAGAGTAATTGACTCTGTTTTGAGGTTGGTAAAACATTTATGATTACGATTCAACAATTATATCTTTCTTTTGGAACTGGAGGATACTAGCTCCAATCGTATTGATATACAGTTGCTATTTATTGGGAAGAAAGTTGTAGAGTCCTCATTCATGTTGAGAACACGCATATAGACAATATGTTAGCGAATTCACTAGGGAAAGGTTGATTTATGTGTGTTTTGGTGTATTGAACTAATGGGAGTTTACCACCATCTAGTTACAATGAACATGTTGTTGATTGATGTAGATTGCTTATATTTTTGGATAAAATACATGCATATCATTGGATCATTGTCACTATTTCATTATGTTATGACCACACACATGCTTATCTTTGATGGGTGATACTTTTTTTTTTTCCTTTGGGATAGAGGTATCTTGTTTTAGTCTTATTATACATTGTGGTTGTCGATATCTCTTACAAATCTCTAGCACCTAATTGTGTATAATGCTTGTATCATGTCGATGTGATATTATATATGATTGGTTTCAGGCATATGTAATTGTATGAGATTCTTATTTGAGATATCTTATAGTTGAGTGAGAATCTATTGCATGATTATGTTGTCCAAGTAAGAGAATATTAGAAGTTTTATGTGTAGATCAACATAATTTATGAGCAACTCATTTAATAACATGTCATAGATAACTATTCAAATAATATTATGTATGATACTATTAATGGATTATAATGGGATGGACAACATATATCTTAATATGCTTGAGACCCATGGTTTCAAACTCTTTGGATACTTTAGCCAGCCCATTGGGCTAAGATTGTGAACTGCCATATATGTTATAAAGCCCACTAGCTTATTCTTTAAGAAAAATGGTCATTGACCAATTTGTTTAAAAAAAAGGAGGTTCTTCATCATTGAAGGAGTGGTTCTTCAGCGAAGAGCTCAAGAGCATCCAAAGGGTATTGAATACCATTACTCTCCTGTGTCTTCACCAATTTTTGTAGCTTATAGGCGCTAGAGAAAAAGTTAATGACCGGTCAAGACCATCAGCCTACCATTGGAGGTAATGTCTATTTTATGCTTTGTTAATATGCTTTAAGCTTAAATAGAATGTTGTTAGTGTTAGGACCCAAAACTCGGGCCAGTGGCAAAAGGGGAATTTCACAAAGGTGGAAAATTCCTTGATTTATTTGAAAAGTGTCAAAAGTTCTAGTTTTTATAAAAACTGTCCATTTAAATAAAATAATCAAAATTCCATCTCGTGAACCACTCAACAGTTCGTATACACCATTAAACATAGACTGAATAATAATTAAAAATCACGAAGTCAAATATAAGCCCAAGCATCACTATCATTCACAACAAAAATCAAATACCAGAATAGCATATATAAGTTCACAAACAAAATAGAAAGCATTAATCTTGGTTCAATGCTACTGCAAAGCCCAAATAATCCAAACACCAAGACGAAAAACTTCTAGTATTACTAAGAGACGAACTGCAATAAAGATGACCTATCACTCCTCTTGATCACCGAGATCGTACTGGACACCACCTGAGGAAGAAGGTAGAGGGGGTGAGCATAAAATACAAAGTAGAAATAACAATTACCTGGATCAAAAATATTTTAGAGATGGAGAATTCCTGCATGGTTAGTTTAGTCCAAAACATACATATATATATAATCCAAACTTGAAATCCATATATATATATAAAAGCAGTGTAATCAAAACCATTCAATCTATATGTACATGACACAAATCAACCCATATCCATGAGCTCTCATCCTCTCATCTGTGGAAACCCAGGATGATGGCACTAAGTATGCTAACAGCCTACCTGATATCTAAGCCTATACCCAGAGGGGACACACGTGTGTCGCCTACCAAACTTAGAGAGACAACCGAATTGCCTACGCCTACCAAATGGGGAGGTAATCAGAAGTAACAAAATCCCGCGAGAGTTTACGGACTTTCACCGACGGTGAGGCACGCAGCGCCACATTGTAAACTCACGATGCTAACACGGTGCTCATGTATGATCTGATGACACGTGCAATACAGAACTGAAGTGTGAAAATAATCGTGCTCTAGTTTTCAGTAAAATCAGCATACTAGGTTTTTATAGAAAAATGGGCAGCATAACGGCCCTATTTTTAATATATCCAAAATAACCTGCACTCAGAAAATTCCCAGAGTAATACAGTATATATCTTATACAACCAATTCCCATCACAGATATTCGAGTGACCAAAAATCACATTTGTTCTCAAATGTTGCATGAATAAGTTTTATTCAAAAATGATATAAAACAGAGGTAATTGAGTCCCTACCTCGCTCGAATAGCAATACCACACTATCGAATCCTCAAGTTATCGTTGACGATCGCCCGGAGGGTCGGGAACAATTCCAAGTCCTTGATCGTCCTCTTGGGAAAAACCAACTTCTCACTGGAGCTTTAATTCCACAAACGAATCTCTTCGCTGAATTCTTAGCATCCAAAATAGCTAGATTAGACATATTGAGCTGGTGGTACATAAAATGAGGTAAATCTCGATGATTTCCATGCCGATCACCAAACATAGGCAATATATATATATATATATCAAACTTCTCCATTTTCTGAGTACATTCTGAGAATGACACAAAAACACAATCCAACCGCTGGATCAAAAAGTCAAACTTAAACTCAAAATATCCAAAAATAGAAACTTTCAATCCGGGCAAAATGGGGTTGAGATATATATACCTTGATGATCCTTGAGACGAGACGAATCAAACGGGACCGGTTGGGGGTCGAATGGTGGCCAGAATCATCATTGGTGATGAAAAAACCGAAACGGCGACTTGGAGGATTTCCGGCATTACAGGTGACGGTGGCAGCTGGCGTGAGGCAGCGGAGCTTTGGTGCGGTCTTGTGAGTCGACCCTGGTCGGTGGCTCGGGCAAACGACGGCCGGAGCGGCTCTTGCGTTGGCCCCTGCTTCTTCCGGCCGAGAAATGCAGAGAAAGAGATAGAGATCGGGGGAGAAGAGAGAGAAGAGAGAGAGAGAGAGAGAAAGAAGAAAAGGACAGGGCACGTGACCCTATCTTATAGGGCTGTGCAATTTTTCAAAAATTGCACATAAGTCCCCAAATTTCAAATCTCTATCAATCTAGTCCCCCAAAAATTGCAATTTAGTCTTTCTATACAAAATTTTTGCAAATTCATTCCCCCAATATTTTATCCGAAAAAGTGGTAAATTGTCCAAATTACCCTCCCAAAATCCGGGTTTTTACATTCTCCCCTCCTTAAAAGAATTTCATCCCGAAATTCAAAGTATAAGTTAAGGTTTACATCACAATACAACTTCTGATTGAAAGTCAAACAAATGAGAGTACTTCTTGTACATCTCTGTCTCGAGTTCCCAAGTAGCCTCGTCTTCCTTTTGATGTTCCCAAAGTACCTTGACAAGTGGAATCTCTCTGTTGTGAAGCACATTCAACTCTCTAGCCAACAAATGAACAGGCTACTCTTCATAGGACACATCTTCTTGGATCGATACATGTACGTATTGAATAACATGAGATGGGTCCAGTATGTACTTCTCCAAGATCGACACGTGAAACACATTATGCACGTGACCCAATTGTGCAGGTAGGTTCAAGTGATATGCTACTGGTCCAATTCTGTCAGTGATCTCAAAGGGACCAATATACTTTGGAGCAAGCTTACCCTTAACCCCAAATCTTGTCACACCTCACTTTGGAGTCACTTTCAAGAATACAGAATCACCAGTATCGAACTCTACCTCACGACTCTTTGGGTCAGCATAACTCTTCTGGCAACTCTGAATCTCTTTGAATCTCTCTTGGATACCCTTGATCTTCTCAGTAGTCTCTTCAATCAACTCAGGTCCAAGAGTAATACGTTCTTCAAGCTCTACCAAACACAAAAGCGATCTACACGGCTTTCCATACAACACTTCATATAGAGCCATACCCACACTGGTTTGGTAACTGTTATTATAAGCAAATTCCACCAAAGTAAGAGGATCATCCCAGTTCCCATCAAAGTCCAGTATGGAACAACGTAGTATGTCCTCAAGAATCTAAATGGTCTTTTCAGACTGACCATCTGACTCAAGATGGTGAGCTGTACTAATATCCAACTACGTACCAAACGCTTTCAGCAAGGCTCTCCAAAACTTAGAAGTGAACCTTAGATCTCTGTCAGATACTATACTTGAAGGCACACCATACAAGCGTATGATGTTCTCTACATACAGTCTACTGAGCTTAGTAAGAGAGTAGTCTATCCGGATCAGTATAAAGTGAGCACTCTTCGTCAACCGATCGACTACCACCCAAACTACGTCATTTTTCCTCAAGGTCTTTGGCAAACGGGTCACGAAGTCCATCATGATTTTGTCCCACTTCCATTCCAGAATTGGCAACGACTGAAGTAATCCAGCTGGTCTCTAGTGTTCAGCCTTAACTCACTGACAAGTCAAACACTTAGCCACAAAAGTAGCTACATCCTTCTTCATACCTTTCCACTAATACTGCCGCTTCAAGTCCCGGTACATATTGGTACCAGCCGGATGTACTGTGAACCTTGATTTGTGAGCCTTCGTTAGAATGTTTTCTTGAAAATTAGGGTCATCAGCTACAGCCAACTTCCCACTGAAAAGTAAAAACCCTTCTCTGTTAGTGCTCCAACCATCTAACTGCTCACCATTTTGAAGTCGGTTCCAGATTATCTTCAACTCCATGTCTTGCCACTGACTCCGCTAGACAGTCTGGAGAAGAGATGTTGAAATCACAATATTGCTCAGGCAAGCAACCCCTTCATTCTCGAAATACTGCAAGTTGTAGTCACCAATCGCAACTGAGTTCCTCCAATCTTCAAACACCAGTGCAGCTAGTGCACCACGAGGCTTCCTACTCAGTGCATCAGCTACAATATTGGCCTTACTAGGATGATACTATAGGTCGAAGTCATAATCCTCCATATACTCAACCCATCTTCACTGTCTCAAGTTCAGATCCTTTTGAGTAAAGAGATACTTCAAACTTTTATGATCAGAGAATATGTCGAACTTCACACCATACAAGTAACATCGCCAAATCTTTAAGGCAAAGATCACTGCTGCAAGCTCCAGATCATGGGTGGGATAGTTCCTCTCATGTGGCTTCAACTAACGAGAAGTATAAGCTACAACTCGACCATTCTGTATCAAGACACATCCCAAACCCATCTTCGAAGCATCAGTATACATCACATAAGGCTCATTACTGTCAGGAACAGTAAGAACAGGTGCGGTGGCTAAACTCTGCTTCAACCTGACAAAAGTTTCTTCACTTTCGTGATCCCAAACAAATTTAACATCTTTCCTGGTCAACTTCGTCAAAGGCAAAGTAATTCTCGAGTAATCTTGCACAAAACGACGGTAGTAGCTTGCCAATCCAAAGAAACTACGTACCTCCATCACATTTCTCGGTCTTTTCCATTCCAGAATAGCTTTGATCTTAGCGGAATCGACTGAAATACCTTTGTGAGAAATCACATGACCCAAGAACTTCACTTCTGACATCCAAAAGTCACACTTCGATTTCTTGGCATACAACTGATGATCTCTCAAGGTCTTAAGTACTATCCCTAGATGTTTGGCATGCTCTTCTCGAGTCTTGGAATACACCAGGATATCATTGATGAACACAACCACAAAACAGTCCAAAAATGGCCTAAAAATCTGATTCATGAGATCTATAAATGTTGCAAGAGCATTCATCAAACCAAATGGCATCACCAGAAACTCAAAGTGACCATATCGAGTTCTGAATGCTGTCTTAGGTATATCATCCTCTATTATCTTCAACTGATGATAATCGGTTCTCAAATCGATCTTACAGAAGAACCTTGAACCATCGAGTTGATCAAACAACTCATCTATGATTGGCAAAGGATACTTGTTCTTTACTGTCAACTGATTCATCTTCCGGTAATCCACACAAAGTCTCAACGAATCATCAGCTTTCTTCGCAAACAAAATAGAAGCACCCCAAGGAGAAGTGCTACTGTGAATAAATCCCTTAGAAAGCAAATCATCCAACTATTCTCTTAATTCTTCCATCTTAGTAGTTGCCATGCGATAGACTGGAATAGAAACTAGCTGAGCTCCAAGAACTTGTTCAATATAGAACTCGATCTCTCTGTCTGATGGTAACCCCGGTAAGTCTTCAAGAAACACCTCCGAATACTCATACACCATCGGAATCCATAGGTCTTGATCGTTTATCCTCACCTCGCCATCCATGGCAAACAAGTTTCCATAACACTCAAGTTTTGTTCTTCCACCCATGCATGCTTTCAGAACAAGACTAGGCTTCAACGGACTCATCCTAGCCTGATAGACAATAGGATATCCATCACTAGGAAAAAGAGTCACCCGCTTCATACGACAGTCCACAACCGCTTGATATTTCAACAACCAATCCATACCGAGTATTACATCGTATTGTCCCATCGGCAACACAATCAAATCAACAAGAAGCTTCCTATCACCAATCACAACCCGACAAGACTTACACACACTAGACACATCAGCTACTCCTCCCAAAGGTGTACCCAACGTCAATATATAATCCAAATCAGAAAATTTCAACCCCAACAGTTGAGCAAACAATAAGGATATGAATGAATGGGATGCACCAAAATCAAACAAAACATGTGCCCAAGAGTATGAAAGAAGAATCATACCGTCAACAAAACCTCGGCCGGTATGATCATGAGTGTCGTCTACCCCAGTAAAAGCATAGGCTTGGCTAGTCACCTTCCCTTTCCCCTTATTGCCTCTCCCTTGACCAGGATAGCTACTACTGGATCCTGGACCAATACTGTCGTATCCATGCCTATCTTGACTCCATGAGGCCTGAGGAGTCTGAAAGTTCTGAATAAAACCCTGATGGCAGAACTGATGCTGATAAAGCTGAAGGGAAGTAAAAGCTTGCAAAGCACCCCATGACTGTTGCGACCTTGCTTGAGTATTCTTATAAGAAACAGAACCGGAATGGCTCCTCTGCGGTCCTCCCTGAGAAAGAGGAGATTTCTATAGACGGTTGGGATACTCCTTCTTCCGATGTCCCGGCTGGCCACAAACAAAACATCCTCCATACGGGCTGCCTCTGCCACCACATAAAGAACCACTGCTGTTCTAGATCTCACTGTTCGAAGTACCCTGGGCTGACCACTGCCCCTGGTTCCTTCTGGTGGCTTTCCTGTCATTACCTCTCCACTGGTTCCTCTTGGAATCCAAACTTTCTTCGATGACCTCTGCCCGTTGGGCAGCCACTGCAATCTCAGGAAGAGTATGGAAAGTTTGGGTACCAATTTTATTGAAAATATTCTAATTCAGACGACTCCTGAACTTGGCAACTCGGTACTTCTTACTCGTACCCAATCCAAGAGCAACACTGTCCAACTCAGTGAACTCTATCAGGTATTCATTTACCGTTCTGTTACCTTAAATCAACGTCTCAAATCGGCTCACAACTTTATCCTGTTGATCTTCATTGGCATACTGGGCCTTAAAAATTCGCTCAAAGTCTTCCCAAGTCAAGCCCACTATATCTTGCATCCGTTCCATTATCTCCCACCAATGAATGGCACTCCCCGTCAAACGGATAACAGTAAACACAACCCAAAACTCAAACGGAGTACCAAGGGCTCGAAAGTGCCTCTCCATCTCACGCAACCAAGCAATTGCCGTGAGAGCTTCTGATCTACCATCAAAATGTTCTGGCTAGAGATACATGAACCGCTAGAGATGATTAGTCTGATCCAACTGACATTCCCTCGGAGCTGGAGATTGATAGTCTGGATTGCTCATCTGAACGAATGCCTGCTGTATTGCCACAATCAGATAAGTGAAATTCGGACGAGGAGGTTCGGCACCCGGCTGGTGCCTCGGAACTCTTCTAGGAGAAATCCTTACTAGTCTGAAATAATATGCCAAACTGTTTGTGAGATAATGATGCATGCTTGTCATAAAAACAACTTCAATCTAGATTAATGGTGATACGTCTTAGCCAGCCCATTGGGCCAAGAGTGCGAACTGCCATATATGTTATAAAGCCCTGTTGCGGATTTTACAATAGCTACGCAAGTGCACGTGCTGAAACAAGTAATATAGTAGTGAGTGAGTATCGTCTCCACAGGGATTGATTACCAAAATTATTTGTAAAATCTAAATGTCAAACAAGCTAGTTTAACGAATGAGAAATAAAGATTTTTAATAAAATACCAACAATTTAAAGATGCAAGCAGAAAAGTAAATATTAAGCAGAAAATAATGAGATCTAATCAAGTGATTGTGAATCAGTGGTGTGGATAAGTTGGGATTATTGAATCCTCCTTGGTTGCAAATCTGGGTTTAATTGCTGCAGCAACGCCTATGGCAAAATCACTCCAGTAACTGAAAATTCAATCTGTACATA